>CM074957.1:16055021-16065021 GCA_037577455.1 Pangasius macronema | reverse complement strand
TTAAGTTCAGTCTCGGTGTGTGTGATAATCCATAGCTGAGAAAATCCGATTGGCAGAGGAGGGCAGGCTCGGCGTTGTGGAAGAGCATTCGCAGGCTGCACTGAGTGTGATAACAGCGTTCATAATGAGTTGTTGTTGATAGTTGGTGATGGAGGTGGAGACCCATGCATATGATTTCATGATGCTGCGTCGACTCGTTACAGCCGATGTGTGTATGTGAGTGAGAACAAGCAAGCAAGAGTGCATGCATTAGAATATATGTATGAACGTGTGTGTGTTAGCTGCATGTTAATGCCAACTTCACAGTGGGAAGCCACGTCACTGCCACATACCAGAGGTGGAGAATACGTCATTAGTTGTACTTAGTATACCTAATTTTATGGCATTTATAATTTACCTAAAACTGAAATAATACTTGTACACTTACTCAGTTATTTGACACATAGTTATGCTTATTGTATTTTCATTGAGACCTCTGAAGGACTGCCTGATAGTCACTCTAATGGCATTTCATTCGCTTTCTTACTAATGAAGGACATTCTCTCCAATACTCATGACATTCTCTCCAATACTCATGACATTCTCTCCAATACTCATGACATTCTCATGACTAAGAGAGGTTATGAGTACTGTAAGAGTACTGTAAGAGAGGTTATGAGTACTGTAAGAGAGGTTATGAGTACTGTAAGAGTACTGTAAGAGAGGTTATGAGTACTGTAAGAGTACTGTAAGAGAGGTTATGAGTACTGTAAGAGAGGAGTACTAGCCCTGCCCCCAACCTCTAACGTGAATAGTAAGGAATTTCAGACCACGTGCTAATTTGACATATTACCTAAACTTTCACTTATATATCATTATTTGTACGTTTTCCACCACGATCAAACCAGCGCTGGGAAACGTTTCGCGATCTGTCATTAAACAAGTATTTACCAAAGGCAGATAGGGAAATAGATCCCTATATACAATTTAATTATAACTAAAAACTGTTAAAGTCATATTTTCTGCCTGATGTGAACCGTGTGTGTGTGTGTGTGTGTGTGTGTGAAATCACATACTGATTAACAGCGTTGTCACAGCTTGTCATTTGGTTAATGCTAGAACAGCATGCAGGAAAGACAGAGCTGAGCTTCCAGAGCGTTTTGTTTTACATGCCAGTCAGTAACATCGGGCCTCGTTTGTCAAGCTGGATATGAATAAATTTATTCCTGAGGACCTTTTCCTCAAGACATGTGTTCATGAAAATCCAGTTAATTTGAAATCTACAGTCTATAAGGAGACTAATTCATGTAAACCTCAAATGACAGGCTTCAAACCCTATAATTGGTGATGAATTACTGCAGTATTTTTTTACGGATTACGCCGTCAAGTTTAGATAGCTTAGCTATTTCAATTTCACACGCAGATTTACTCATTTCATTTTAATGACTTGATCGGAAGCAATCCGAAACAAAGCCATCAATTAAGACAAATAAGATTGGCCAATCAATTAAAACAAAAGAAACAGCACTATATGAAAGGAGGAAGAGTGTGTGTTTATGGTAGCCACACACACACACACACACACACACACACACACACACACACACACACACACACACACACACACTATATGAAAGGAGGAAGAGTGTGTGTTTATGGTAGCCAAAGGACTATGCACAAATTACTGCAAGATTACAAAGGCGCTTTTTTGCCAATTAGCACACACACACACACACACACACACACACACACACACACACACAATATGTTAGCTAGCATGATACACTGTGTGGCCAAAAGTTTGTGGACACCTGACCATCACACCCAAACTGTTGGAAGCACACAGTCAGGTAGGATGTCTTTGTATGCTGTAGCAGTAATATTTCCCTTCAGTGGTACTAAGGAACCCAAACCTGTTCCAGGATGACTGCCCCTGTGCACAAAGCGAGGTCCATGAGCACATGGCTTGCCAAGGGTGGTGTAGAAGAACTGGAGAGACTTGCGACCTCAACCCCACCGAACACCTTTGTGATGAACTGGAAAGCCGACTGCACCTCAGACCTCCTCACTCATCATCAGAACATCAGGGCTTGACCTCACTAATGCTCTTGCTTCTGAATGAGCAAATCCCCACAGCCACGCTCCAACATCTAAGAGCAAAGGTGGAGACGAAATGCACATGTGGGTGTGACAGTCAGGTGTCCACAAACATCCCCACATCGTGTAATAAATCTGACAGTTCAGTCTAGCTGGCTCTCACAATACAACAGCTAAAAGTAAAGATAAGGTATAAACATAAAGTGTAGCAGCATCTGGATTGCAGTGATGTATTAAATGTGATTAAGTGATTAAAGCTCATTTTCTGTTGAAGTTTAAATTGGTTAGGAATTTCAATTAACTCCTTGAAGTAACCTTATGATATAATTATAGAGAAATGGACTGATGTAGAAAGTAGAGATTGTTCTTCTGAAATGTAACAGGCCTAAAGTATTAGGTAAAAAGAAAGAAAAAGTAACAATACGTCTCACCTCATACCACCTAAAACAGCTTAGACAATCTCCATCTTCAGCTAAACTAAACTTCACCTTCGACATTTTTTTCAAAATAGGAATTACAAAAGGATTTGATGAAACATAACTGAGTGAAGCAAGCCTTGGCCTTGGCCTTTACTGACCATTATGAGCTGTGCATGTTCACTAAAAACAAAACGAAGGAGTGAAAAAGAAGGAGTGTGGCGCTGTGAGTGGGTGTTAGCGGTTGCGTAGATGGTTCAGGGTCATTATCAGCCCAGAAAACTCTCCCAGACATTGCTGTGAACATTGCATCCAAAGATGGCGAGTCAGTGAGCTATAAGGATGGACATTGTCATGGGTGCGCTGAATACGGCACAACACTACGATTCCCATCAGCCACTGCATGTCACCTGATTACAACACTCATGTCACATGACTGCTTGCACCTGATTCATGTTTTGGGTTAGTGAGCCCTAGTATTTAAGTCATGTATGTATATCACTCTATAGTAGTGTCCTTATATATGGCTGTATCCAGGGCATGCTCTTGTGTATTTCATGCTTTTGTTTGTTATGTAGTCCTCGTCCTTGTTCCCTGCGTCTCATTTGCATCCATCTCCAACCCATCCGTGACAGACGTGAGCTTCCCTGCTGCGTGCTCTCACTTCCAGAAGCAGTGATTTTAGCCAAGCTGTCCAGTTGTACACATCTTAAGAATTGAAACATCCTTACGTAGGTCTAAAGATGTAATACGATACAGTTATTATTCTGAATGTTTATTGCACTGATTTATTTATTGTGTATGGTTGGTAATTAAAATGCAGTTCTTTGCTATTGTTTCTCAGCACTTAACTGCACTAATAAAACAGATTAAAATAGTCCTGTTTTGAATCAGTAGGAAAAGATGACTGGTTGAGTAGTAAAAATATCTAGTCATGTACATACAGTGAAGACGTGATCCTACCAGGAGGAGATATGCATGCATTCGTTTGTGTGTATGTTTTTATGACCACCGCTCAAAATACGATATGTACTAATGAGATTCAAACAATAGAGAGTGCAAACAGTACACACAACATGTATATCCACGTGTGACCCAGTGTGTGTGCACGGAAGTGTGTTTGTTTTGCTTGGTTTAAATGGATTTTTGCATGTGTTTGCGTGTGTGTGTAGGTACATTCTGCTTGCTTCCCCACTCCAGCTAATGAAATGCAAACAGCCAGAGCTGAGAGAGCCAGTGACGTGATGTATGTTCCTCTGCGCAGCGAGGAGGAGGAGGAGGAGGAGGAGGAGGAGGAGAGATTCAGCGCCCTAGCTCTGCATGTCTGTGTGTGCGTTCACCCCAGGGGATGGGGAGCGCTGCACTGAGTGTGAGTGTCTGTGTGTGTATGGGGGGTTGGAGACAGAGATTAGCTGGTGAATAAATCATGCAGCAGGAGTGTGAGAGCTGCAGTCACAGAATCAAATCCCACTGCAGCTCCGCCACAGACAGCACAAAGGTCAAGGAGAGCTGAGGAGGGCGAGCCGACGGAAAGGTCACCAAGCTGAAATGGACTAGGCCTCAATTTATGAGAACCAGTTTCAGTGAAGGAGTGTGACTTATGTTTTCTTTTTTATAATCCAGCAGTGTCACTGTGAAGGCTAGAATTTTCTATATGTGTGTTTGTATTCGTTGGTTGTCGCTGCAGGCATCAGCAGTGTGTGTTTTTCTGCGCATGCCGTCTGGCTCCTCAGGCAGTGGCTGGGTGAATGTGTAATTAAATCTCACACACATACAGAGCAATGGGACTGAATTAGTGTGAGCTCTCTCTGCTCTCTTACTGGTTTACTGCTACTGATGACCTACTGCTGACAGGATTATGCTAAACACCCTGCGCACACACACTGATACTACAATCGAGTGATATTTGCCTGACTCTGACTCAACCGAGGCACAAACACACTCAGCGAGCAGCTGGATGAAGTAGAGTTTCACGAATTTCATCAGCGAGGGCTAAAAAATGTCTACTACCTGTCTAATGTTACTATCAAGGCTGAACCACATTGCACAGGGTTTCATAGGCAATAAAACTATTAACTGTATATGCTCATTAAAAGGCAGATAGGCAGCGCCATTTATTATTGTTTATTTTAGTGTTTTGAGTCTGTAATCATGTCGTGTCTTTTCCAAATAGCAAGTATGATAAACTGAGAAGCTCTTGGCATTAGCCAGCTTTTCCATTCAAACCACACGAAGCTCGTGGTTCTGTCATGCCACTGTGTAATTTATCTTTTGATTAGATGATGTTTCAGTCTGTTGACTTCTGGTTTCTCCTCTAAAGGCATTTTGAAAAATCAGCGATAAAGAAAGTAATCCATCTCGTTCACATTTATAACACCTGTTATTGCTGATGATGATGTGATGGACGTGTCAGCGAAGCTGGCTTAAAGAAATTAGCCATAATACACACAAAATCTAGGGGTCTAAAAACTAAAATACCTTCTGACCAATCAGATTTGAGAATTAATCTGCACCTGTGAGGCGAAGGTGTTTTGAACAGTCTTTATGAGCACACTAGTGGGACTGCACTCGTTTAATTCCTACATAATCTCTTTTAATCTTGCCATGCAAATGATGGGGCTAATTCCAATGCACATTTTATTAGCTCCGTTTGTGCAGCATCTGGAGCTGCACTCCTGTGGCACATAATCCAATTAGTGCAATGAAACTGCAGGCCTTCAGGAGCCAGGCTGAACAAACGGCAGCGTGCAGATGAAATGCACAGAGTGCAGTGACTCCCTCTCAGTGCCTGATCTGTAAGTATCAAAGCTGCACAGCAAAAGGTCTGAGGCATAAATTATGTGATTAATCTTCAGAAACCATTTACAAGTTCTCTTTTTTGATTAAGAATCTGCGAGACAGCTTTCTTTCACGGCTCTAAATAAAATGTGCAAAGTTTCCAAATGCATAGATTTAGAATTAACTTCCTGTGTATCCAGCGTCTTCAGCCTTGAACCGTCTTACGGTGGGAAATAAACTGGGTGAAAATGGAAGCAGAGACGGTGAATTCAGAGCGATCATTCCCTTCTGTTTCTTTCGGTCTTATTTGCTTAACATGACCTGCACATGCGCTGTATGGCCAAAAGGTTGTTGCCACCTGACTGTCACACGCATTTTAAATGTGCTTAAAGTGAAAGATTAATTGACTATGATTAGGTCTGTTTTGCAATGGCACATACTGTAGCTATCCAAAAAAACGATCAAAGCTTGACGTTCACTGTGTGTGGAAATCACATTAGCTAGCAATGTTAAGACATCTTCATGCAGACTGATTGTATAACTGCTGTGTGGTTAACTGGAGAAATATCTGCATGCTTTCTAAAGTTAAAGACCTTCTGGCCACAGCAACATCTGACCAGTTTACCCAAACCACCACACATACCATTTATTTATGCAGTGTAGAAAATGAAATAAAATGGTGGCACTGCTTCAGGTGCCTGCTCGGGTATAAAAGCACAGCTAGATCACTCTTCTCTCTCAGCCGAGCACTGTGAAGCAGCTGGAGTACTGTCTGGTCTGCTGCTATCGTCTGGAATGAAGGCCATGCAAGGCTTTTCTGAGTAATCACTGATGATTAAATATAATAAAGCTCAGAGCATCACTTTAAGTGGAGTGACATTGGCCTTTTCTTCTTTTTTGGATATTTATTTTATTTTCGCACTCAGTTATGAACCTAAGGAGTCTGTTAAAGACTGAATGCAGCGTTCTGATTTTACGCCACTTACTGTTTGTACAAACATGCAGCCAAACGATCAGGATCATTGTTTTGCTGTAAACACAGACAGTCATGCTACCTGTAAACATTTAAACATCTAAACATTTAAACATTTCCTCCCAAAACATGCCTGTAGCTGAGTGATTACTCTAAACTGTCCCTAGGTATGAATCAACATGTACATGTGTGTGTGTGTGTGTGTGAATGGTGTCCTGCTGGGGACTGGTGTCCCATCCACGGTGCATTCCTGCCTCGCTCCCAGTGTTCCCAGTAGTGAGGCAGTTGAATCCACCACCACCCTGAATTGAATGCCAGTTGAATGCCAGACCTTACCTGGCTCCTTTTAACTTCTGGCCCATCATGATGCTCAACTTCATGACTACTGCTCCTTCTAGCTTCCTTCACCTGAGAATCGCCCACTGCTGCTGCTGAGGCCCTACAGGGATACCCTAAAGATTGCCATGAGATAGCTGTGGACTGCTGTGGATGATCTGGTGTCACCCAGAAGAGGATGGGCTAACATCTGAATCTGGTTCCTCTCAAGGTTTCTTCCTCATGTCACCCCTGGCTTGTCATTAGTGATCTCAATCTAAAACTGGATTTCTGTAAATCTGATTTGTGTCAATGTCCATTGTTAAAAGTGCTATATAAATGATAAATCAAATTGAATTGATCTGAATAATGCCATACTATACATCTTTAACTGGCCATATCCACCTGCCAGTGTGGACAGTGTCTGTGAGTTTGGATCAGATTAGTTGAGGTACAAATCCTGGGAAAACTCTAAGCTGGAGCCTCACTTATGTTCCATATAAATGCTCGAGCGTTCTGTGTCAGGTCATCCAGCAGAAATTATATCTGCGAAATACACAGAGCAGCAGTAAGTAAAAGGTTGGGACTGGAATGATGGAGCCAAGGCTTCAGACAAGTCGCTGTGTTAAGGCTTTGCTGACCTTAGCAGGATCCTATTAACTTCTTCAGTAGGCCATTATTGAGGCTGTGAACTCTGTGTGTCTCGTTACTTCTCACCATGTTGTGTGGGTTTGTGCACATTAGAAGAGGAAAGCATTTATTAGATGAAAAACACAAAGCCATATTAGGTGCAAAACCAGAGGAGTGGGTTTCTTCATACAGACGTATGCACATATAAATACATGCTATGATTAAATAAAGCTTACGTGTGGAATTTGGGCAGGTTTATAGTTTTCATTGCTGGGGCCGGTGGTACTGGCCAGAGCTTTCCGGAAAACCTAATGGCGGTGATTTATGTCTAACCTTTGATACAGACTCTAGACAAAGGGCAGAAACCCAAGGTCAAGGGCTCTGTCTGGCCCCATTGACCCTTTCAGCCTAACCATCAATATCTGATACACACTGGTCCTCACTGCAAGCTCAACCAATAACACGTACAAAGAGGAAATCAATAGCTGTCTCATTACTGTAAATCATTATCAGACAAATGTGGCCTTAATGAAATGGGAGAAGGAGGTAACATAAGGGGATAATTCTACAATTCTTATTGTCAGTTCAAAACGGAAACCTTTTCCTCTTTAGCTTTGGCTGCTTTTTCTGTTCACTGGACATAAAAAAAAAATCTACACACCCCTGTTAGAATAGCAGGTTTATGTGATGTAAAAAAAACTAAAACTAAAATAAATCATGTCAGATCTTTTTCTTCCACCTTTGATGTGATTTAGCAACCAACAAAATTCAAAAGTGAAAAAAGAAACATTTTAGGGAAAAAAAGAAAAACAGAAAAAACTTACAATGACCTGGCTGCACAAGTGTGCACACTCATACATTTACATTTACATTTACGGCATTTGGCAGATGCCTTTATCCAGAGCCACTTACAGACGTGCTTGGAGGTCTGTATCAATAAATACGCTTCACTATGTCACGGACTTAGAATCCCATCAGTCTCAAAAACTCTGCTGGGGAGGTAATATGGTATAAAAAGCACACGGACAACATTAAAAAAAAATAATAATTCAAGTGCTAATTTAAGGACTTCAGGAAGAAGCAGGTCTTTAGACATTGTTTGAAGACTGCCAGTGACTCAGCTGTTCGGACGTCTAGGAGAAGTTCATTCCACCACCTCGGTGCCAGAACAGAGAAGAGTCCTGATGCAGGTCTTCCTCGTACCCTGAGAGATAGGATGTAATGTATGCTTGCAATACAGTCTACCAACATAACACATCTTGATTAGGCAACTTTATTCAGCTCTTCCTTGCAAAAATGCTGAAGGTCTATCAAATCATATGCAATGGGATCTCCTGTGCACAGCTCAGTCATCAGATCTGGGGTCTGACTGGACCATTCAAAACCGTTGAGCTTCTTCTTCTGAAACTATTCCTTTGTTGCCTTAGATTTGTATTTTGGGTTGTTATTGTGGTAGAAGGTGAATGTTTTTGTTCTTCTTCTTCAGCTGTCTAACAGCAGTCTGCAGGTTTTGTGCCAAAAAAGATGTGTACTTGGAGCTATCAGTGATTCCCTCTACTGTACATGGACTAGATCCTCAGTCCCAGCTGAAGAGAAGCAGGCCCACAGCATGATGCTTCACCATAGGTATGGTGTTCTTTGGGGGATAAACTGTCTTGTTTTGTGCCAAATATTAGACCATAAAACATTTTGCCACATGGTTTGGAAAAATTTAGGTGACATTGGATTTTCTTTTTCTGAAAAGACTACCGTCTAGCCATCTTACCCCAAAGCCCAGACATGAAGAATATGATATATACAAGTGTAGCTATGATATTTGTATTATTTATGTATCTTTGTATGTCTAACAGACAGGTAAAGGAGAGAGAGAGAGAGAGAGAGAGAGAGAGAGAGAGAGAGGAAGCTCTAATAAAATGGTATAATTCCATCGGGTTTATTAGTAAGTAGCTGATCAATATCCATTACCATCTTAATTTGTGCCACACTCTTACAGGCAACTGGGGGAGGAATTATTCCTCTGAGATTGCTCTGATGTGCACTTTGACCAGAAGATCTCAATCACACATCCCTTCTACATCCCACACACACACACACACACACACACACACACACACACACACACACACACACACACACACAAACCTACTATTTGTGTCTATAATAAGCACTTTCACCTGTATACTTTATGTGTGTATTCTCACACAGCAGTATGCAGCAGAACAGAAATGCAGTGATAAAAGCAGATGAACATCCAACAAGCCAGAAAACTTCACAAAACACTACAGTTTTCTGTTGAAATATATTTCTGAACGATGCTACTATGATTACTCAAAACAATATAAAGCTTCCACACTGCTTCGAAAGAACATTGTGCTCCATATGTATACTTTTATTTAAAGGTATACAATTTTGCTTGATCACTTTGGAATTATAACAATTATTGCTGAAAGTGAGTAAGTGAGTGGAGGGAGGGAGGAAGGAAGGAAGGAAGGAAGCTGATCAGTCCCATCCAGGGTGTATTCCCACCTTGTGCCCAGTATTCCTTGGATAGGAATCCACTGGACTCCAGGTCCACTGTGTGTTTGCTTTCCTTACTTCTATTTTTGCACACTTTATCCATTTAATGGTCTCAGACCAAATTTCAAACAAAATTTAATAAAAGATAAAAGGTCTGGAGTTGATATCAGGTATTGAGTTGGCATTTGGCAGCTGTTCGACTGGAGCTACCAAGTCCAAGCTCAACAACATCAAAAGGCCTGGAAGACCACAGAAGACAACTAAAGTGGATGATCGCAGAATCCTTTCCTTGGTG
>CM074957.1:16037109-16048443 GCA_037577455.1 Pangasius macronema | reverse complement strand
CAAGTGTTGAGGATGCAGAAGATAGGGATAGGTGGAGAGTGATGATTCGCTGTGGAGACTCCTGAAGGGAAAAGCCCGAAGAACAAGAAAGAAGAAGACATCAGCTCTTTGCCATTAACAACTGTCTTGAAGCAGATTATATTGGAGTTTTGTGAAACCAAGTGCAAAGCAACATCAGCAGATGGTACAAAGTAAGGACTGGTGCTGATTTCTTTCTAGTCTAGACCGTAGATCCATGCAGGCTTGTCAGGTGATTAGACTGAAATGTCCTCTAGATTTGATTTCCATTTGAGCTGAATTTTCCAGCCTGCTTCGCTGACTCATCCGTTACATGCTAGCAGCAGTGAATGAGATGTTTCATGTGAAATACACTCAAGGGTGAAATGAGGATGTAAACAAGGTGGATTCCTTTTCCCCCCAAATGCCTACAGAGGGATAGATAAACTAAGCACACATTTTCCAATTAAAGTATAAATTACATAAAAGGACAAATGACAGAACCACAAGTTCGTATTTGGTTTGAAAGAAAGGGTTGCACATTTTTTGTTCACCATGTTTGGTATTTGGAGGAAACATGGCATGAACACAGTAGAGCATTTTGGACTTGAAATGATGAATTCAGCTGCCTATGTGCCTTGAAATGTGCCTGTGCATGTAGTAGTTTGCTCCAAATCATTCTTATTATGACATTGATAAGGCCTCGTGATATAATGCATTGCTAAACCTGAATAGCTTCATTGTCAAGCTATTGATCAGATTATAGCCTCCCATCTATCATGGCCAGCCAGCACTGTTTGTACACCAGGCTCCATTGTGTGTGCTGTGGAATACTTAAAGAATTCATGGGATAAGCTCTTGTTCGTTGGCCTTCCTAATTAGCCAGTGTACCAACCTTGATCAGGCTAAATGCCACACCAGTTTCACCATACTAGGCAGATCAGTAGACTAGCTTCTGTTGCCTTGGTATTAGCAGTAGAGCTCATGACAGTGAGAGTGTGCTACTCTACCCTGCTGAAGCGCTGGAGGTCACACACATTCATCAGAAATGCTGTCCACACATTACGCACTTATTCACTAATAATTTCTAAGTTTGAAACATTCACTGTGCTGTTAATTCAGGTTGGTGTCAACTGGTGGCCTTTATCCTCCATGAACAGGAGAGTAACACCACAGAGGTTCTGCAGTATTCATTATAAAATGAAATAAACTGCATTGTTGAGTCCGTGTACTATAACAGTGTTCCTGAGCTGTGAGGCGTTACCTGGGAAAGCCTGTAATTGTAATTCACAGGATTTGGCAGGTTTTTAAAATTATCTTTTTATTTTTGATCACCCCAGGGCAGAAAGGGTTTGTTACTTTAAGGCTTAATGTACAGCCAGAGATCTAAAAGATCTAAAATGTCTATAACAGGAGGGAGAGTGAACAGGTAACAAGTATTTTATGTTTTCTATTTAGCTAGATATTTTAACTGCTTTGTTAATGTTAGCCTATAACAACATATTACGATCGATGATCCCTCAAAATCCCCAAAAGTTCATTTGTGTTACTTTAATCAACACCTGATGACCTCGCTCTTGAAGCCTCTTAGCCCCAGTTCAGCACAGGTACCATGTGTTATATCTGAACAGCTCTAGACCTCCTCCCACACTTAAGCTCTAAATAACATCTAGGACACTGAGAGAACACAAATGTACACAAATTAAATTTGCGATGAACACACGAGTGAAGACTATCACAAATTCAACCAATTAAACAGTCCTTTCATGTAATTGAATGATTCTCTTTTTAATTCAGCTCACTGAGGGACAGCTCAACAGTTACACATGCAAATCTCTGGTACAAAACACCGGTAATGTGGGAAGTGGTGTATTTTAATCAGTAATTACACCGACGAGGTTTTGCTAATTAAGCCTGTGTTTGGCAGAGGTCTTTGGAAAGGGCATTACAAGCCCAGGTACTTACATTAATGCCCCTGAGGGTGGCTGGAAATTAGAACTAAAGTGATGTTTCATACTCAGTGATTGACTTAATTAAGCACTGACACATATACAGTGGATTCATACTGAAAAAACAACACATTAGTTATTCAGTGAAGCTTCATTAGAACGGGTGTCTTTATCCAAAATAATTACTTAAATAAAGACAGTACTGCACGTCTTGTGTGTAAAAGGAAAGGATGAAACCATCGTGATTTCACTTCAACTGCATTTGTAAAGTCCTTCAGTTTAAGCCAGGAACAGCAAAGCTATACGCAATCTGTCATTTGGGGCTCCAACTTTGGATCCCATCAACAGCAGCAAAGGAAGAGACTCCAACAACCTCTCAGACTCTATATTCTCAGGCACTATCTCACTGGAAGCTTTCTTCCATGCTGATTGCTCTGTCCACACTGGGCCCTGTCCTCTGTCACATGACTGATTTTTGGCTGTGCCAGGTTGTATTGCCTGTCACTCCGGTGCCGGCTGAAGCAGGACTCAGACTACTGTGGGGATGCTGGGCAAAAGCAGGAGGGGCAGGTAATTGATGTTTGAGGTACTGGAGAGCTGCGACCAGAATGATTTTTCTCCGGGGTCGTGCCCTCCCCAGGAAGAGCGCAGCATATTACAGCACCTCTGGTGACTACTCATCAACCAGGTGACGCTCGCAGGTGCACGTTTCATTTCACGTTACCTTTTCACATTTAATGAAAGCAGTGGCTATCCCATAAAAGGGTAGCATGGGCAGTACAGAGGTCTAGATTTAACTGCAGCGGAGAACTGCCTATAAACAGAACCCTATAAACAGAACTATATTAGGCAGCAGATATTTACTGTAGTCTTATTTACAATGAGGTCGGATTCAGACAACAGAATAAAGCACAGCGAACTGACTGGTGCCACAAAGCACACAGAGCCTCATCTACTGGAAAACAAGTAAATAGAAGATCAATAGAATACACTTTTTAAAAAGTAAATAATATAAACATGTAAAATGAAATCATATTAAACTGCTATGGAGGGTAACAAGCTAGAATGACAGAACGAGTGTGTAGCAACAGATCATACAGTAACAAAGTTAATTATGTTAATTATGGAAAATCAACCAAAAAATGTGTTTTATGAACTGCGCTGACCTTCTCCACACCGAGGGCTCGCTGTTCATTACTCTTCATTTCTTCTCACCCTGCTTTAGTCTTCGTTCAGCTTCCTAATGAGCACATGGATAAGGGAACAGGGCACATGGAAGGCTCCGCCGTTTCTCTTTAGCATTAAATGCTGCTCTTTATTCTTGGTCTTTTTAAGTTCAAGAGAGAAAAGTTTAAAGTGTCAGTAAACTGCTGTGGTCTGACGAATCCGACGCTTCTCGGATGTGCTGTGATTGGGAACAGTCACAACGCATCACGTCGTATCGCACAACTCCGCTAACTGATCATTTTATTATAACATGGTCCATTATGCTTTTTCTTTATTTAATCAATGGCTCAGGTGAATTTGGACTTTAAAGCATCTAAAGCATCCACACCAAGTGGCACCAGCAGTTAAGCGACTTGGTAATACGTCACTGTGCTCCGGTACACGTGCGTACACTAACGTACAAAACCAAGCGGGAATTGTGTTATAAATGTTTCTTGGTGACTGCAGACCTGAATCCAAGCTGGAAACTAATTCAGTTTTAATAACAATATTAACACTGAGAGAAATATTTCTGATTCTGTTATGTGGTGTAATGAAGAAGACTCTTGTCAGAGCAGAATGAAAGGTGCCATCCGTCAGGTGCTAATGGCGGTGAGGATAAGTCCTAATGCTCGTTTCAGCAGTAGATCAGTTAGTGACAGCTTAATATAGTTAGTCTGAAGCTGGCCGTCCTCGCACACACCCACAGACACGCGAGAGCAGACTAGGAGTCATTTTAAAGTTGTGGCAAACGTTATGAAGAGTAAAATACATCATCAAAAGGAGAGGATGCTGAGGGGATCACACGATCTTTCCAGATGCACAGACCCAGAATTACAACTGTGATTTTTTGTGACATTTCATTATATATATATTTTGTAAATATACTGTATATATACAGTTAGGTCCGTAAATATTTGGACAATGACAGGGTTTTTGTGATTTTGCCTTTATACTCCACCACAATGGATTTGAAATAAAGCAGATGTGATGGAAGTGTCGACTTTCAGCTTTACTTTAAGAGGCTCCACAAAAATCTGGCATTTACCCTTTAGGAATTACAGCCAAAGTGCCTCCATTTTGTGACTGTGTGTGTGTGTGTGTGTGTACACACATATACATACATAAAGCTTAACATGAAATATGACTCTTGTAATACAATATTTGTGGTAAATGCTTTAATCACATTACCAAACAAAAGAGCTCATTCCAACAGTGTTAGAACAGAGACATTTTTTAACGCTCGCTGCTTTAAGGTTATCTCAGCAGAACATATCTACAACAGGAGGAAGGTCTCCTTATCTGCAAGAAAGCATTATTAACAGGTAAGATGGAGGATGGGGCCAAGAGCTGGGCCTCCACCTGTCTCAAATGAAAAATGGCTCTGTGCGTCTCGCAAGCTGGTGAGATGTGCTCACAGGAGAGCCATAAAATCCCTGCATACACAAAACCGGAGTAAAAGAATGAAATTGTGGAGAAGTAGCGCTACCATCCCCTGGGGGGTGTGTGTGTGTGTGTGTGTGTGTGCGCAAGAAATCACCTTATCTAGCCAGTGCCGTCATTTGCATGGTGCATAATCTCCAAGGCTCGCCATGCAAATGTCTCATAAGATGGAAACAGAGAGGCTGGAACAGCCGTCAGGAGAAGACGTGTGTGTGTGTGTGTGTGTGTGTGTGTGTGTGTGTGTGTGTGTGTGTGTGTGTGTGTGTGCGCGGCCAGCCACTGGGATTCCAAATCACTTTCAATTACACCACACTTTCAATACAGAGGCTCTGATTTAGAAATATGGAATGTTCTCTTCAAAATGAGGCTTGAGGCACACATTGCCCAAAACCAGTTTCAGTGCCACGTTCCCTCATAATAACGGCCCACGTGCTGCTGGTCTGGTGCTTTGGACGTCAGTGTGAACGGAGGATCTGAAGTCTCTTTGCTGTGTGTCACAGTCATTTCTGCGGCCGTGTTTTAATATAATGGATTATTAAGTAAAGAATAAAACATGAGGCAACTTTGCTGTTACAGAAATATGCACAGTAGGGCCCTTACTACCAAGAAGTTGATTATTTTCCAAAAATAGCGCATCCCTTTGTTTTATTTCTCTCAATTTGCTAATGCTAAGCATTTTTTAAATTGAAGAACAATTCACATACTTTAAATCCGTTTATAGTTATGTCTTGGAATATCCATAATACATTATAAAAGCTATAAACAGACGTTTCTTCACCAGCATCTCTTTTTCTTTCTCTTAAAAAAAAAGTAGCTTGTCATGTTACCGAGAAACGACAAAATCCCTCGATCTGGAAGACATTCCGGTGTTGGGAAGTTTAAAGTTCTCCTGACTGCTGCAGAGCTGCGACACTGGAGACTCTAAATACTGAATAAATGTCTTCTTAGAGGAAACCTCACCATATCTACAAGTGAAACCATGAGAGCACTAATACTGGCTTAATTTCATTTTCAAAATATTGTCCAACCTAATCAGCAGTGGCCCAAGAATTTCAAAAATATTTTTTTTTTCAATTATGAGTTGTGGATCTAAATGCATCTATTTCTTTAACTTATTTAATATGTAATAATTTAACCATATTAAATTATAATTTAATTATAATTTAATATTATAATTATAATAATATTTACCCAAAGACACACCCACGCATAATGAAACTCTTCTTTATTGACATTCACACAGTAAGCGATGTGTGGGAGTGAACGTTCGCTCATCGAGTTGTACTAGTCATTTTCCTAAGATTTGATAAGGATCTTTATTGGAAGCTGTAACACCGATGAGTCTGTTCATTTCCTCTAATAGAGTGGCTTTGAAACAGAAACGCAGACAGCCAGTCCACTTATCCATTCATCATTCCCCTCTTCACCTGCACGTTCCTCCCCTGACACCGATGTGTTCTGTCGAATACAGACAGAGACGGTATCATACCTCCGGATAGCGATCTAATCCGACACGGAGCGTTGCTGGGCACGTTGTCTACACTAACACAGTGTCAAAATCACATTAGATCAGTGTCAGTCCTTCCATCTCAGCTTCCTAGTGCCAGCCTGAGGAGGATGAGCTCCTCCTGCTTTCCAGTACTTCTCATGGGTTCTTTCTCCTTCATCCACATAGGGGCTACTTCACATGCCCTTGTCTTGCTCACTGGGAGTTAATGAATTGAGGCCTGAAAAGCCTCATGTGCTCAAATGTCTTAAGCTTGCTATCTTTTTGGAAAAAGAAGAGCTGGAGTAGCAAAAGGGAAACGTATAGGAGGAATAGGAGGAATGGGAGGAGTGGGAGCAATGGGAGGAATGGGAGGAGTGGGAGCAATGGGAGGAACGGGAGGAGTGGGAGGAATAGTGGCAGTAAATCTGCCATCATATGTTTTTTCCGATCCATAGCACTGTGTGTATATTATCCTGCACACTCATCTTTAATATCTACGTCCCTTTGTCTCTTAGAGTTTACTTACTGTCTGTAGTTCAGTGGATCTCTGCATGTGCATCAGAACTGTCAAATGTTTAATATACCTCATTCTACTTTTAGCCAAACGGGCATTGTGCCACTATTAAACTACTAAAATAGTTCAGTTTTTACTTTTACAAATTTAAAAAAGAAAGAAACAAATTTCACCTGTAAGTAATTCATTTGTAACAGGCATTATCATTCATTCATTCATTCAGTCAGTCATCTTCAGTAAGCACTTCATCCTGGTCAAGGCCATGGTGGATCCTGAGCCTGTGGTGGATCCTGAGCCGTGGTGGATCCTGAGCCGTGGTGGATCCTGAGCCTATGGTGGATCCTGAGCCTGTGGTGGATCCTGAGCCTATGGTGGATCCTGAGCCGTGGTGGATCCTGAGCCTATCCTGTACACAGATACCAGACTGGAGGATTCATTCCAGATGCAAAGCCGGTCTATAGCAGGGCACAATACGGACATTCACACTCTAATTAGGAAACCGGAGAACCCAGACGAAATCCGTGTGAGCATGGGGAGAACATGCAAAGCTCTGCACAGACAGTAACCTGAGCTTATGAGCTTCTGACTGAGCCAGAGATCCTGGAGCTGTGAGGGGAAACGTGACCTGCTGCTCCGCTGAGCTGCCCAGACATCATCATCTCTCTGTTTCTGTGGCTGAATTTCAGATTCCATTCTGCTCTGTGCAGGTTGTATTATGTCATACCACATGTAGTGAGCATATACTGAAACAGGAAGCCATTGGGGACCCGAGAGCCTGAGAGATGGAGTGATGAGCTCTCTCTCCGCCTCAGGCTGCTCTGCTTCAGCTCATGGGGCGGTCACGTGATGAACGAATCAGAGCCGAAGACTCGTCAGATAAGCGGTGAAGTGCTAATCACAGACTAAACCATCAATTAACGCTTTCTGTCTCTTATAGCATTATAGTTCTGTCTTGTCTGTAGTGGGATCAACGTCTGCGTAAGTAATAGATGTGTTAGGGAAGTAACACGTAACATTTTAATTATATTTTGCTAAAATGAACGAAATGACTCGAAAAAAGATTCGTTCATTTTGCTGAACGAGACTCAAAGGTCCGAGTCGGTAAAATGATCCGAACTTCACATCACTGCTCAGCGGTTCTTCACTGAGGAGAGCAGACCTGTGGGACAGGTGAAGCGGAGAGGAGTGCTGCTGTGGGCGAGCCTTAGCTTTAGCGTTAGCCTTAGCGTTAGCTTTGGCTTTGTGATTATGCCGCCGAGTCGTCACCCATCCGCCCCGCTGTGAGGGCTCTAATGCCGGGGTTGGGGGATCACTAACTCCGCCTAAGGCATCCAGACTTTCCCCTACAGACACCACACTGCTCTCACTCTCACTCTCACTAACCCTCTCACTCTCACTCTCACTAACCCTCTCACTCTCACTCTCACTCTCACTAACCCTCTCACTCTCACTCTCACTAACCCTCTCTACAGTCTGCATGCGCTCCTCATGCATTTATCACAGATAAAGCTATTACTAACGGCGGAGGAAGAGTGACTAAACACCCTGCACTCACCACACTGAACACACTCACCACACTCACCACACTGCACAGGCTGAATGTTAGACTCGCTGTTTAACGCACCTGAGGCGGGGGTTAGTTGATGTTACTGCAGACGCTGTGGATCCGGTGTGTGTGTGTGTGTGTGTGTGGCCTCCTCTCGCTGTCTCAACAAAATACAAAAGCGCACTTGGAGAAAAAAAATGAATAAACGGTAGAAGAGAATGTGAAAAATACAACGGATGAAAACGATGGCGCTAAATGATTGCTTTAGAAAAGATAAACAGTATAATTAAGACGCCGCTGCAGGCAAGAAACTCCCGCAAAACCATTCAAAAGCCGGAAGTGACGTGTAATGACCCGGGTTATGAAACGCGAATAGTTCGAGTGTTTCCCGGGTCTTAAGATTTTGTTCAGGAGTGTATATGAATAATATAATAATATAATAATATAATCATATAATAATATAAGCTCAAATGCATTCAGTACTAAGTATTAAAAGTAAAGGAAATTCTGAATCCAGTGTTTCAGGGAATTTCGCAGCCCAGTGCTGCATGGCTAATAATAAGGCTGACAAAAGATCTGTGATTTCACACAGTATTTAAATACTAAAATACTAAAAAAAAAATTGATAGCCCTGATGAATAGAGTACTTTGAGAGAATAACTCTCAGGTGGAGAAAATGCAGGTTGAACAGCTCCTGAGCTCAAATAATGCTGAAAAGAAAAACACAAAATGATAGAAAATAGAAAGTAAAGGATAATAAACAAAAGCAGAGGAGCATTCATCTCAAAAATCCTATTTCCCTTTAATAAACGGAGCACCTGTACAGGAAACCCTTTCTCTTCACTGTTTTCTATGTGCTGACTGGCTTTATGATGCTCAGGGGTTTTGCTTAAGGATTTATTCCGCTTTGTGAATGAACGGGACAGTCTCAAAGATGGAAATAAGTCACAAAGGTACTAGGATTTTATGAACTTTATGGTTATTTGGACAAAGTCTCTGGGGTACAGTACGTGTTTATACAATATTACAGAAAATATACTACAAAGAATGAGTGCTGCATTTCCAAGGGAGAAAATCGCAGAAGCTAAGAGACGACTAATGGCCAGCTGGGATTCGTAATCTGAGCTTTCTGTGTTCACTGAATGGCCATAAATGATTCAGTCAGCGTGAAGCCCAAAAAACATTTTCAGCCTCATATAATAGGCCATCATCATACATACTGAGTAGTTTAAGAAACATTAACTTTATATTTATTTTATTGTGTTTAGATCTTCTCATGCTGAAGGGGCTTGTGTACTGAGTGAACCTCAGGGCTAATTTTAGGGACATGGAATGGTACTTTGCTGACAGAGAGTGAGTCTGAGTTAGTGTGTGAGGTGGAAAGGTATGGATTAGATATAGGTGGCCATCCTGTATGAGATCTCAGGAGGGAAAACTGCACAAAATAGCAGTTCAGAGTACATATATATATATATATCATTATTGGAAAAGGTGCTTGAGAGGCTATCTCCTACTGACACCATAGTGCCCAGTGCTGCCAGGTACCGGTAGACAATACTCATATGAGGAATGATGGAGATACTTGGAGAGGCATGATTGGGAGGAACAGCCTCTCATCTGAACTTGAGCTATGAACAGTTATTAGACTTTTGTGCAAGCCACAGATTGTCAATAACAAACACTTTGTAGAAAACACAAGTTTGCTCTTGAGTGTACTTGGTACCAGAACTCTGTGCTAAATGTCAATGATTAATTTTCATACAGTGATGACTGTATCATCAGACTTGAGGCCATATGTTTTGAACACTTATATAAAGAGAAGGGCAGAGCTGTCATCTGATCCGCTCTGGTGGTGAGTTGGATTCATTGCACAAGGCACTGGCCAGCTTTTCCTTTTAAACTAAGAACATCCTTTCATGTTGCTCTCAAGGGCCAATCTCTGAAAGGACTTCCCCCATGTTTGCGGTCATTGAGAGTGAATGGAAAATAAAAAAGTCCACAATCATAGAGGCAGCTGTAAGAAGCCCAGCTGGAAGGATTTTGGTAACTGCCATGGCAGTAATTCTAGGATGCACTGGTAGACACCAGCAGTGAGGGAAGCAGATGAAGTAAGCCTTCCAAATAATGCTCATAGAGGGCTCTCTTCATTCAATTAAGAACTATAGGAGATCCTCAAGGGCTGCAGCAAAAGCAATTGCGGAAGAAATTGGTGTCTTGGAGTCCATCTCTGTAGCTGAGGTTACTATGGCTGTTAGAAGCAGGGGTGGATATGTCTTGGCCAGAGGCACTGGACAAGGTTGGTGTTGTGTGATTAATATGCCTATTCAAAATTGTATGGAGATCTAGGACAGTGCCTTTGTACTGGCAAACTGGTATGGCAATCCCTGTTTTTAAAAAAAGGGGACCAGAGCATGTGTTCCATTTACAGGGGACCCACACTCCACAGCCAGCCAGGAAAAGTCAGTGTTATGGAGAGGAGAATTCATCTGACGGCGTTCAGTGGAGTTCATTTGGAACAGTGCAGGTTCTGCCCAGGTTGTGGAACAGTGGACTAGCTCTTTACCCTTGCACAGCTTTGTGAGGGGCTGTGGGAGTATGCAAATCCAGTGTACACATGGCTTATGCGTTTGGAGAAGGCTGCATGCCTCAACAATTGCTATGGGAGATACTATGCTATGGATCTCTCTCAGAAGAGTGGAAGGCTCCCTTCAGGGTATGGGAGAGACCTTGCTCCTGGTGGAGGAGTTTAAGTACGTTGGGATTGTATATATGTGTGATGAAAAAAAAAGAGTATGAGTATTGGAGGTTTTTCAACGTTGACTAGAAATACGTTTCTGGGTCTATCCTAGGTGTATATGGAAGCATTGTCTGCGCACCAGGGACTGGTTCCATTTCCATTTGCTGGAAGCACCTAGATTATTTCTCTAATTTTACACAAAAATATTAACGAGTCATCACTTCGACCCTACTAATAATGTAACACAAATGTGACCAAACCACTAGCCCACTGACCTACTTTCTGTCTTGCTTTTACTCCAGCCCTTCTTTCTTGGCTTTTTCAAAATAAGTGTGTGTGGGTGTGAGTGTGTGGGTGAGAGAGTGTGAGAGAGTGGCAGAGAGAGAGAGAGAGAGAGAGAGAGAGAGAGAGAGAGAGAGAGAGAGAGAGACAGAGAGAGAGAGAGAGAGAGAG
>CM074957.1:16022744-16037009 GCA_037577455.1 Pangasius macronema | reverse complement strand
GGACTGGTTCCATTTCCATTTGCTGGAAGCACCTAGATTATTTCTCTAATTTTACACAAAAATATTAACGAGTCATCGCTTCGACCCTACTAATAATGTAACACAAATGTGACCAAACTGCTAGCCCACTGACCTACTTTCTGTCTTGCTTTTACTCCAGCCCTTCTTTCTTGGCTTTTTCTTTCTCTACTCTATATTCTATATCTCCTTCTAGTGGTCTCTTCTGTGTTAACTAAGTTCTATTAGCACTTAGGAGCACAGCCTCCGCTATTGCCATAGAAATTAATTTTCTCTGGCAAGGAATGGATTATTGATGGCACTGAGCCTTAAACAAGGAATCACGCTGGCTATAAACTCACTCACTCCAGGACCTAATTAACAGGTAGAGGAAGAATGAGCAAGTAGGTGGAGACTGTGTGTTGACATTTCTCTCTCTCTCTCTCTCTCTCTCTCTCTCTCTCTCTCTCTCTCACACACACACACACACACACACACACACNTTTTTCTCTCTCTCTCTCTCTCTCTCTCTCTCTCTCTCTCTCTCTCTCTCACACACACACACACACACACACACACAGTCCATCAAAGGTGTCAAGTATATAAATAGGCTTGGCTTCACAGATGGCAGTTTTTTTGGGTTCATCCATGTCTTTATTCTATTAAACAGAGACAGACTAACCTATCTACTTTTGGGGGGAAATTGTTCCGTAACCTCTCACAGACGTAGCTGAAGATTTATGGGGATTGTAGTTTCATCCAAAGCTGGTGTAGCATGACACCTGCTGGAGTGTAGCAACGGACAGGAAAAGCTACAGGGCTCCCATGGCTCCATTTCACACCCCACCCTACATTCATAAACTAGCCAAGAAGAAAATGAACTGATTATTCCATTAGGCATGGCTCTGAAATACCATTCAATATTCCACATCAACATTATAGCAGGCCAGACAATGGGAATGCTAAAATAACCCAGCAGAAACCCCATTACCGTTTATCTCTTTGGAGCCTCCAGCTCTCCCTTTCTGTTACCTTCGTATTCTGCTGTTTTACCCAAGACTGTTTGCCTCCTGCCCTGAAATTACACCTTTACAGGATGATACTTTTTTGGTCTAAATATATCACAGTAGAATTACTCATATTCCTCACTTTTCTGTGGAAATTTATTGGCTGATTTTCATGGTAAGGTGTGTTTAGGAGTGTTTTTCAGTGTTTAGGAGAGATTATCATTTTATAGAATGTCATTGGTTCAGTGAAGAACTCTGTACCAATGCGGGCCTATAATATTGGCCTATTCTTAGCTTTTTAGTCCCATAAAGCAAGATGCTGGCTGAGTCAAATGGACAGCAGGGGGAGGCGTGTATAAAACAAGCATACAATATGCTACCAATATATATCCTATTACTGGTAAGTTTATGTAGTGAGACAGCTACCTCTTTATCATGTTGCAGCCCTATTGTGTGTGTGCTGTGTGTGTGTTCAGATTTTCCAGCTTGCCATTTGTTCTGGCATTATAGAGCACAGATAAAACCATTAGGATTCCACCTACTGTTTATTCAGTGCCTTCTGTACTTTGAAAGTAGCTATAATTGAAAAATAACAAGTTCACTTAGCATGTTCAAAATAAGTGTGTGTGGGTGTGAGTGTGTGGGTGAGAGAGTGTGAGAGAGAGTGGCAGAGAGAGAGAGAGAGAGAGAGAGAGAGTGTGTGAGAGAGAGAGTGGCAGAGAGAGAGAGAGAGAGAGAGAGAGAGAGAGAGAGAGTGGCAGAGAGAGAGTGAGAGAGAGAGTGGCAGAGAGAGAGAGAGAGTGGCAGAGAGAGAGAGAGTGGCAGAGAGTGAGAGAGAGAGAGAGAGGGAGAGAGAGAGAGTGGCAGAGAGAGAGTGAGAGAGAGAGAGAGTGGCAGAGAGAGAGTGAGAGAGAGAGAGAGTGAGAGAGAGAGAGAAGCATAGCGACAGAAAGTCAGCAGTAGACTGTTTTTCTCACTATGAGTGATAAATATGGTTTGGAGCCCATGAATAACACGCCATATGCAGTGACTGAGTATAGACAGATTACATTTGTCCTACTTTTGTCAAGTCCAATTTAACTCCAGGTTGTAACACTACAAGAACTAGTTTGCCAAACTATTAATATATATTATTTTTAGATATTCATAGATATTTGATTTTAGCTCTCCCATCTAATATCACGACCAGCCATCACTGTTCCCACACAATATCCCAAAGTCAATTCACCTGAGACAAATCACTGCATAAACATACAGGAACAGACTCCATTGTGCAGCTGCATGAAGTCTAATTTAATTTAGACTTAATTAATTTTATTTAGAATAATATAATTCCATGCTTGGTAACACTGAGTTATTGATATTTAGTGAAATGGTAAGTGTGCATCATTACGCTCTAATAAAATACGCATGCCTCCCTTTCTGGCCTTGACACCGGATCAAGAAGAGCAAAGGGAAACCCTCTTAGTCCTGCAAAGGGAATCACACAAGAAATTCCAGATGAAAGAAGGCACTAAGGATGCAGACGGTCCTGAAGACAACGCTCAGTGCACTAAAACTTCTTGTGCCAGAATACAACTGTAATTGGTGACAAAGACAACATCCTTGAAAACCCAAATTCACAGAATATGTGAACACATCTCCAAAGAACACATCTCTGACATGCACAAACACACATATTAGCATACATTAGCATGAACATATGTGCACAGTGGCTCACCATCACTACACTTGTGCAAAAGTGGCAAGAACAGAGCTGACTGATTGGTATAATTACTCATAGTCATTAGCCCCAGACAAACTCATCATATCAAGAGAAAATGAAAATGTCTTGAAACACCAGTATCACTTTCCTCCCTCCCCCTCTCTCCCTCCCCCTCCCCCTCCCCATGCCAGTCTATGACAAAATCACATTCCTTTGCAGTGAAACCAGCATTAAATGTGACTTTTTGCCAGACATGAGCTTGCACAAAAACCTGGCATTTTCCGTGACACACCATGCCAACAAAAGCTTGAGTTTTTTCTACATCTCAATTTAGCTCTTGTTCTCAGGAAAGCATCACGAGCCATCTTTGGGCTATGCCGGGAACACGGCTTTGGACCTTGAGATCCCCCGCTCCAGAATTTAATGGATTTCACAGCTGCCTTCTAATCAAGACAGGGCTGATTTGCATTTGGTGGAAGGTGGCATCCCATCCCTGTGTGTCCCTGTGGCTGGCACCAAGCCAGCAGACAGAGAGGAAGGAGGAGCCTTAAGCAGAAAAACTGAGATGAAGGGGAGGAGCGGTATGTTGGCAGCAAAAAGAGGAGAACAAGAAATATGAGATGAAACAGATAAAGGAGGAAAGGGAAGACAAATCTGAGACAAATGGTGCAGACGTCTGCGAAGAGGGACGAGGGACGAGGAGGCAGAAGTTGCTCAGTGACGACACCAAACAAATGCAGTTCGCTTTAGGGTTAATTACATAAAATAAAGGCCAATTTTAAGTAGCCATTCTCCACAGCAGTGGTAAGCAGTGTATATAAGTAGTATATTGGTAAGATGGAGCCATCTTGATGTTGTGAAGGGTTTTTCTTCACCAAGGAAAGGATTCTACAGTTAACTGCAATAGTGAGGAATATTACAGTGCAATACTGTGTATTACATTTATTTGTGCAATAGTTCAATTTATTATCCTAAGTGCCATTAAGTCCACTGTGCAGTACTGTGTTGCATGTTTATCTCTACACTAAGCTGTTTATACTTTATTTTTACACACTTGTACATATGAATATTTATTCATATGCACACTGTCTCTGAATGCATTAATACCAGAGTGACATATCTCTGTACACGGGTCCAATCATTATTATTATTATTATTTATCAATCAGCATTCTTTATAAAGTGTGAATTCACAGCTTGAAATCAATACAGTGTAAGCTTTGTAATGTCTTTGACTAGCATAAGTGAAAAGATGCTAATCTGAAATATTAGTCATGTTTGATCCATTATTTTTATACAACATGGAATTGTGGAATATTGCAAATATTTAATAGGGATCAGGTGGGACAGTGGGGATAGTGTGGTGTATATTTTTCATAACCTGTAATAAATGACTCATGGAAAAGACGTTTCAAGCATCAAGATGTTTCAAGATGTTACATGGATTTACACATTAATACAAAATTTATAAGATTTTATTAGATGTATTTTAATGACTAAAATTCAAAGAAAAGTGTCCTGGAACTGGCAAAAATGCTGTTTTCTAACTGCTGTATATAAGCTTTTATTAATGTTAAGTAATTTATCTGAAACATGTACATGGGTTGTTGTGAAGGACAATTTACCCTTCTTTAAAATGTCTTTTACCTTCACTAACATACGTACTGTATTGTACCTGCGCTGATCGCGCTGTGATTCTACGTGACCTACCACTTCGTGGCTGAGTTGCTGTTGTTCCCAGTTGCTTCCACTTTGTTCCACTATCAGTTGACTGTGGAATATTGGAATAATGGACTTATTGCACAGGTGGAAACCTCTCACGCTACCACGCTTGAGTTCACTGAGCTCCTGAGCGACCCGTTCTTTCACAGATGTGTGTAGAAGCAGTCTGCATGCCTGGTGCTTGATTTTATACAGCTGTGGCCATGGAAGTGATTGGAACACCTGGATTGAATGATTTGGAGGGTTAGGGTTAACTCTAACCCTGTCCCAATACTTTTGGCAATATAGTGTATGTGTTCAAGCAGAAAAGGAGATGCACTATTCGTTATTTTTAATTCCGGTTGAGAAGTGTGCATCTGTGAGACAAAGAAATATTTGGGAAATCTATTCGGGAAATCTAGCTAACCAAATTAGTTTAAAAATATTGTGGGCCAGTACAAACATGAATAATAAATAAACAGTCCCACGTAGCTCTCTAGTTGAGACAAGTGATGAACTCGTGAGATGTAGCTGAGGTTAAGGAACTGCCCGAGCCAGAATTCACAGAGACTATGCGAGAGTGATGGCATTTAGACCTGGAGTTTAAATCTGAATGCGCTTATGGCTAGAGCACTGAACAGATACAGACACCCTCCATGTGCAGAGCTCAGGTCTTTATGAACTGGAACATGCGCTCTAAGGACAGTGACGAGCTCCTGGATGGTTCACATTCACAGTTTGTGCCAGATGCTAAGTACAACACAACACAACACAACACAAAATAAACTCAGTTCCAACACAAGAAAATGTGGAAACTGCTGGAAGAGTCCGTGCTTTCTAAGCGCACTGAAACACATTTTATACTCGAGGAAGCTGACTTTCTGCAACCCATTGTAATAATATAGGGAGACTCTCAATGCATGACCACGACATCAAACAAAAACTGATATTTCATTTTCCATCTTTATTTCATTAAAATAGCAGATATCAAAGATAATTGTGTTACTCTTAATACCAGTAGAAACACATTAATTACTATGAATATACATCACAGAACAAGCAGACTGACATTTCTCTGATTAAAAGCGGTTGAAAGGTCTGGAGACGTTTGTAAGTCCGTAGAATGTGGGGAATCTTTCATTAGGTTTGAAATGATGCTTCAGTCGTGGCTTCTTTAAATGGTAAATAAGAAAGAGAGATATAATAAGGCACACTGGCACACACTGGAACGTAATGTCACTGACACTGCAGTGATTTTATAAGTGAAGAGAAACTGTAAAACTGGGTATAATTATAAAACACAAGGGGACGTTGTGTCTAATCTTAACCGCAACATCGATGTCCAACATCCTGTTTCAACTAATAAGTGATGGACTCCCACGTCAGCACGCATTCAGTCATCAGCTGAAAACCACCATGCAATGCACATCCAGCACAAACATCAGGGCGTAAAGATGTTTCAGAAGTCAGTGGAGCTCAGTTTATACTGGATCTTTCGACTGGGCTTAATGACGGCGACTGAACGATAATGTTCTAGTGAATAAAAGCCGATATTTCCTGTCAGTAATGAAAATAGTAATAATTCGCAACACCACCAACTTAAGTTCAAAATGCTTTTTCTGGTTTGCGTCGCTGTCAGTTGCGGTAACGGAGACACTTAATGCCTTCATTGCTCTGTGTGTGTGTGTGTGTGTGTGTGTGTGTGCACTGGATGCAGTCAAAAATTACGCCTAGTACACAAAGTTTCCAGAAAAACAAGCTGTGCTTCATCAGCTGTACAAGCGCAACGACGCACTTTATAACCAAATACTGTGTTTAATGTTTAAACTGCAGTTACGTGTGTGTGTGTGTGTGTGTGTGTGTGTGTTACTGCAAGGTTTCTTAATGACACAAAAAAAAGCATTTTGGACTTACGCAGGTAATTACTGGTGTAGCAAACACTACTGTCATTACTGACTGGAAGTACTGGCTTTTCTTCCTTATTACAGATAACATTACTGTTGAGTACAGCAGTCACACACGGGCACACAGACATCCACACACTCATGCAGAAGAACACATGCAGACCCTGCATCTGGGCCTATACCTTAACCTTTGCTAAGTGCAGTGAAGCAGATGGGCTCCTGGATGGCTGAAGGTGAGGGTCTGGTGCTTCAGCATTGGCTTTACAAAGCCACAAAGCCTGGACGTTCACATTATTGATGAAGCAGCACAGCAAAAAAAAAAAACAAAAATCAATAAGAATCAAAAAAGAGGATGTTTATATGAAGTGCTGATTGTAATATCAAAGCAAAAGTGTATACATTTTACAAGCACCGCATTCTGGTCTCTTGACCCATGTGAAAATCTGCGGTTTAGTCAGAGACCTGAAACTGAAATATAAGCTGGGTGAGTTGAATGGACACACAGGACATGTGGATGCACTCAGGGAGGCGGCACTGAGCTGTGTGTGTGTGTAAGATCTTCAGTCTCCAGTCTGTGGGTGAGGGAAGGCAGGCAGGAGGCAGGGGAAGGGAGTGTGCTGGACTCTGTGGGGAATAAAGTTATTACATGCCCTTCTCAGGGGAAACAGTCGACTCGGTTTCATGCTGATCCTCGCTCTGGCTGAAAGAGCGAGAGTGGAATGGGGTGGCAGGTGGAGTGCAGGGTGGAGGAGTGGAGAGAGGGATAAAGGAGAGAGGGGGAATGAAGGCACTAGATCTCATGTGAGGCTGGGTGGTGCTCAGAGAGCCCGTTGGCCTGCATGTTGTTCTCGTTAAGGCGACGAACGCGGTACATTTCGTAGTGGATACTGCTGGTGATGTCCTTAATGTTCTGCATATGGGTTCTGAAGACAGCATGAGGAGAAAGCAACACACACACACACACACACACACACACAAAGAACAGACATGATTTACAGAAGGCATAATCAGAGGCATTATCAATATTCAGAATAATCATCACTATTTTTCTCAGTGGGACTAAATGAAGAAAGATTCAGATGAGACTCGTTCACCTGATAAGGAGGTCCCGCAAGTAGGCGAACTCACAGTGAGCGATATTTTCAACTGCACAGACACACAGAGAGAGCAATTCTTTACACAACATAAAAAAGAGACATGTAACTCTACGCTCATCACTTTCTTCACTGTAAGCTGTCACGATAGCCACTAGGGGGCAGAAGAAGCAGAATTTCTCTGTGAGCCTTCAGAAAAAGATGAGGATGGCCTGACAGTCTGCGTGACAGCATGTAGTTGCCTGGGCAGTGTGGATGTGTGTAGAAATTATAGATTTTGTCAATAATTGAGCAGAAGAATGCTACCACGAAGCAACAGCTCAGAAATCTCTGACAAGAAAAGAAGGAATTTCAAAAGAGGGCTTTAATAAGAGGGCTTGAGCTCATCAGGAAGATTAGAGTGTAATTATACAGCAATTTCACACCAGAAATTCAAAATCTCATTAATTTCTGCGTCTCTGCGTGCTACAGCTCTGCAGCTGGTTGCAGCAGTAAAGCACACACTCGAGATATACTGCACCAGTAGAACATGAGCTCCATCACAGCCTAGTGTGAATGTAAACGGCCACGACGCTGCCGCTATGGCTTTAAGTTACAGCTTAAAATCTAGTAGGTGTAACACACGCTGTGCACAAAACTACTCGGTGATTCTGTTCAAAGAACTCAAAGAGTAAAATGTGAGTTCACTGACTATAAAGGCGTTTTGTTTTCTTTTTATTTTAATGAGGAATATAATGATTTATTTTGTTCAAAGCACATTGTGGTCTGTAATCAGCGAACACGGCCACCTCGCTGAAATACGCCGTTTGGAAAGGAGATTATAAAGTAAGTGATCACTGGATAAACGACGAACAGGCTGCCGAACTGAGATTACAGGCAGGTGCACAACGTGGTAAACCTTCGCTGCTGAAGTGATGCACGTTACTCTGACGTCCACCACATTTACACGTGGATTAAGTTTGCGTCGTTAGATTTCTTTATGGTTGCTATAAAGTTGCTGCTGCACTACAGCCCAAGCAGAACGAGTGCATCAGGTATAAACACAACAGACAAACAGTCACCACTTTACTGTAAAGAACAATCTCTTTGGATATTTTGTTAAATTCGAAAGATAGACTTAGCTTTAAGGAAATGTCACACTGAGAAAGATGGACACTAGCTACTTCCCTGCATGTAGTACTTCCTGTTTATGTCACATCCTGTTACTGATTGGCTAGTTATGGTGAAACATCATCACTCCGCGTTTTAGCTGTGATTACTTTAAGGGTCTGTTGTGCAACAGTCTACAGTCACAGTGCTAGTTTTAAACGATCTACTCTCAAGTCCTGATTTAGAACTGAATTTTATCTCTGACCTACAACTGAACTTATGTTCAAATGCTGCAACTGGCTGCAGGCTGTAAGAGGCCATTATAATTCATTATACAGCCTAGTATATGAGCTGTCTATGAGCTGCTTTCTTTTTCTTTTTTTTTTCGCATTACCTCTCTTTAAGGAGAAATGAATGTTGTTGGAATGGCAGGGCCAATTCACTTGTTTTAGCTCTACACTAAAGACAGTTGGGTTTGAGATTTGAGTTAAAGATGAATATGAGACAACAGATCAGAATTTCAGCTTTCATTCCCCTGATATTTATATCTAGATGTATTAAACAAATTGGAACCTTTGGTGGCAGACCTCCCAATTGTTTGGTGAACAAAAGTATTGGAACAGATAGTCTTAAAGTAAATTAAAAATAAATAACACGTAATATTTGGTTGCACATCCCGACAACTCACTGACCTCACCACACAGCTGCATTCTTCTTTTGTGAGGCATTTACAGGATTGTACTAAAGTTGTTTTGGGGAGTTTCCTCCCTTCAGTCTGCTCTTCAGGAGGTAGATTGCATGGTGACTGACTTGGCCAGTCTAAAACCGCCCACTTTTCCCCCCTGATAAAATCAGCTTCTGTTGTTTTCCTTGGCCAACGTGTTTGAGGTCTGGTTGATAGTGAACCAGTTTCCAAATTGTTGTATTGGCTATGTAAAATACTTGTGCAATGTCTCTGATAGATTTTCCCCCCTTATCTCAGCTACAAAATGGCTTGCTTTTCTCCCATAGACAGCTCTCTGGTCTTCATGTTGGTTTAACCTTTTAAACACCAAATGCAGTCATCACAGGCAAAAACCAGGGCTCAAACCAAGAGTAAGCATTCAGGACTATTAACTGTTTAGACAAATCAATCTAACAGGCACACCTGGGCAAAAAGAAACACCTGTCAGTCACATGTCCCAATATTATTGAGCACTTGAAAAATGAATGGGTTCAAACAAAAGGTGCTAAGCTGTTTAACACATCTAGATGTAAATATCAGTTAATGAAAGCTGAAATTCTGATCCATCATCTCATATTCATCTTCTGATCTCAAACCCGAATGTCTTCAGTAGAACTGGCCTTGCCGTTCAAATACTTTTGGAGGGGGCTGTAAATAATAAGAAGCTGGGTGGATGTGAGTCAGTACCTTCTATGGTTCCCCATTTGGTTTTCCTTCCTAAGAGTCTCCTCCCATTGACCTGGTACTCTTGGTCACTCCCCACCACTGCAAACGGGATCATCTCCTGAAGCATCACAGGAAACAGTTTCAGTTCTCAACGTTCAGGTGTATGAAGCTGCCTACCCTGTGCTCGCCTAGTACAGTAAAAATGATCTACTACTGTAGTCTGCACTTACCCTTATTTTCTCATTGATCAGCCTGTCCTCTGTATCCTCATCAAACTCCTTCTGAGGATAGACGTCAATGTTGTTGGCCCTCAGTTCTTCCCTGATCTATACAAACACAAATCATATCAAACACACCACAGCACACACACATTTCCTTCTTCCTGAGGGCACGCTTAAGCTACACTCATACTGGATCAGTTTTACATGCGGAGGTGGACTAATATAATTATTACCAGAGTATTTCTGGGACTTTAGCCCTGTCCAAATATGTCATGTCGGTAATTTTTTACAGAATGCTCGTGCAGGTTTTTTTACAGGCTGAAGGTAGGTGTTTCCAGGGTTTACTTTCTTGTTCTATCGGAAGAATACTTTAATGTTTGAATACTGCACATTTTCAAATGTGTGACACGTTCAAGGCCAAACAGCAAACCACGAGCTCCACACAGATACCACAAAGCTTTACAATACTGAACACTAAAAATGTTCTTAATGCCTGAGAAGAAAACCCTGAGCTGGGTGACACCACTCAGTCCACATGCTCATCTTCCCACTGTAAGCATGAGCTAATCACTTAAACAGAAGCACACATACACACATTACTTAGCAGCTATATCATAACAACCCAGTAGACACAGACACACACATCCCTGTGCACGGTGAAGAGAGTCTGGACCATAACTTTCAGCTGTCAAGTCATTACTGTTAATATAACACTGCTTGTGTGCTGCACCAAATACAGTGCTAATGTCAGACACACTGCTGACCAGGAAATCCCAGCAGGCAGAGAGAGAAAACCAACAACACAACTGTACCACAAAAACCCTAGACCAGCTATATTTAAGCAACTGTGAGTGCCTTGTGAGAGTTTCCGACGACAGGGGTTGAAATGATTCGTCTTTTATTTGTGTTTTTTCTCTTACGCCCCTTGTATTCTCTTCTTAAGCATCAAAATCTCTAATATGTCTCATTGTGCAAAACAAACTTATCTCACAGAATTCATCTGCCTATTGGCTTGGCTCACCAAAACCAGCAAAATGGATCTTTAGGATCCTGCCCATGAAACTGAGTTTTATTAGCCTATAAAGCCACAGCATTGAGCTGAGCTTGAGCCAGAAAAGCTGTACTGTATTTCCTGTTTCTGTTGAAGATTGCTCACAGGGACTCCAAAAAACAGAGAGAAATGTCCGCTGTCAAAGCTCAGGTCCTCCTCTCGGAGTGAAGCTGGCCAGGATAAACATAACTAATGATCAACACTAAACACTACAACATTGATGAAGAGAGCAGGAACAATGAGCCACTTTCCTCCCAGCATGCCACATGTCAGCTCTACACATCTGTACCATATCCACAAAGCCTCCTCATAAGAACCTCGAATCCTAAGCAAACAGGAAGTCTCTACTGGCTGATATTAACACAGCTCTTCTGAGGAACATGTACCAGTAATGTATAAAACATGTCATGATCGCTGCTTCTTGAAATCTAACTATGAGCTTCTACACACAACAGCACACAACAGAGCCTGCACAACCCTTACAAAAGCAACACAACCGAAACCATAAAACACTAAATCCTGCTGTTCCACAGCGTCAAAAAAAAATAAATATATATATATATAAATAAATAAAGAGCAGCACTACAACTTTCCAAAACTAGGTGCATTGATCTTTACTCTGGAGAACAAGAAGCAGTTTGGTAATGCAGAAGAATATTGATCAGAAAAAAGTCAAGCTGCTCACCTTCTTCTTGAAGAAGTCCCGTTCCTCGAGGGTCAAGGTGTCAGCTTTGGCGATAACCGGGACAATGTTCACCACTTTACTCAGACGCCTCATAAACTCAACATCCAAAGGCCTCAGACTGAAAGAAAAAAATACAGTTCAGTTTTATGAATATAACTATTTTAGAGTGGAAACTGCCAGAAAAGCAGATTTACAGAGGGTCACTGTTTATTTAGGAAAAAGTTCTTGAGAAGGTATAAAAGTTCGAGCAAAGCCAAGAGAAGAGACGCAGAACTGCAAACCCCAAAACTGAATTATGACTAAACTCACAGTCAAGAGAAAAACACGAGCATAATATAATCACATTCCTGATAGAATACAGTATTACTGATTACTGGAACCAGGTGAAGTGCCTCACGTGCACCTTTTCAGTGCATCTCTCAAGTGAGAAGATCAATTCGAGAAGATAGCACCAGGCAAAACATCACACACACACACACACACACACACACACAGTATGACGTGCGAGGAAATGCTTTTTCTGACTGTCCGTGACATAAAATACAATTTCTCAAAAGATTAAAGTAACTCGGCTGGGTTTAAAAGACAAAAAGTTCCACCCTGTTAATGATGAATGTTTATGAGCAGGGATCAAAACTCACCCGAGAACACACATTAATAACGGAACTCATCTGTTCTTATTGTAGGAGGAACGGATGCAGTTCGACGTGCCCCTCTGACCTGTGAGAAACAGCAGGGCAGGAAGGGAACCTCCCTTTTTAATATGGGATAGGTGTTCTCTCAGGCTGTGCTGTGACTCTCTACCTATTCCATACCTATTCGAAGCCAAGCTGCAGCTGCACACACATCTGCAGCCCTGCATAAACAACAATCAGCCTTTCATCACATTATACAAACACTCTAATGCCTGCAAGTTACACACATCAAGGCTGCCGGCTCAGAAATCTCCATCTGACACAAACCATGACGCGTGTGTCTGTATGGATCTGTGTGAACACGGGCACACGCAGAAAGGCCTCAGTGTGCTAGAACAATGATCTCTGAACCTCAAACACATGCAGAGTATATCAGTATATCGCCATAGAAACAGCATCAGAGTACGGTTTAAGAGCTGAACAATATTTTGATGATGAAACACAGGCCAGGAAGTCTGCTGAGATACTGAGTAGCCTCTGGAATGGACATCGCTGTCACTGCTGGCAGACTATCAGAAGCCACTTCCTCTCACAGAGCTTCTCCACGAAAGGTGTGTCGGTTTTATCCTAAAGGTCTTTTTAAGCGAACACACACATACCCTTACTTGAGCAACTATATCCTAACGACCCACTACACACAGACACACACATCCCTGTACACCATGAAAGGAGTAGGAGGACCATAAGTGGAGTGGTAGCTTTCTACTGTTTCTATCTTTTTGACCTCTTCCTGTTGCTGAAGAAGATGCCCAAGATCTGACAGACATCCTGCAGAGTCCCCCGTGCCCAAGACAGGACGTCCCAGCGCTCTCGACAACTTCAGGCCTGTGGTCTTAACGTCACATTTAATGACGTAACCAGAATTTAAAATGCTGAAACGTTACTTCTGGTTGATATACGTGCAAATAAGACAAGAAGATTTGTAGTTTTTGGAACTATATTGTAATGGGAAAAAAAATTGACGATGAGAAGGGCTTTCCCAGGCTGCAGCACATACACACGTGTTCGTATGGAGGGGCAAGTCAGAGAGCTGAAACAGGAAAGGGTTACAAAGCAGGGTGAATATAAAAAAGGAAACTGTGCTGACCAATGTCCTGTGGGTGGGATGAAGTATATGCAACAGTGAACTCGTGAGTCAGGGATTCTCTTCTTCCTGTTAATGTTGATCTCCTCCTGCAGGTACTGCTCATACTGCTCGTTAATGAACTTCATTATTGGCTGCCAACTGTAGAGTAGAGAAAGCAATTATAAACAAAAATCATTAAAAAAAAAGTACTGAAAAAGCAAGGGATTGTGTGGCTCATTTAAAGGAGCAGTTCTTCACCAGTTCTCGTTGTTGATCTGATCACCGAAGCCTGGAGTGTCTATGACGGTCAGCTTCATCCTCACACCTTTCTCCTCAATGTCTGCACAAACGAAAGCCAAACACCTCACACAGTCTCTACGACTCAGCGGACTTACTTCACTCAGGTCATGTGGGATCGGATGCAATGCAAATCCTTGTGCTTTAGGAGCATTAACACATGCAATTTAACCTACATTTAATTATGTACAATTTAATTAGATTTAAAAATATAATAATCTTCTGATGGATTTTGTCACATTGTAGATTAAAATGCAAAGTTTAAACAGAAGGAACGCTAGTCTTCTAACACTGTGAGTCACGTGTCAAATAACGTACAGCTCTGTGCAAAAGTCTCAGGCACGTGTACAGAAACACTGTAGAG
>CM074957.1:15999909-16022644 GCA_037577455.1 Pangasius macronema | reverse complement strand
GTCTGGAGTCTAAAATGTTTCTGTACTGAATCAATGATGTAGAAGTCAGAAAATAAACATCTGTAACAAAGTTTGTACTGAAAATAAAATAGGGTGCCAAGACTTTTGCACAGTGCTGTATGTGTTGGTATTGTGTCAGGGCAGATGTTGCTTTACCGTGGCTGATGGACTTGATCTCAATAGTTTTAGGTATGCGTTCCTCAGCTGTTCCCATGACTGACTTTCGGCTTACTTTGGACTTGAAGAGGGTGTTCATCAGTGTGGACTTGCCCAAACCACTCTGACCTGCATAGACACACACACACACACACACATACACACACACACACACACACACACACACACACACGATTCAAATTGAAGCTGTTACCCTCATATAGCTTATAGAAGTGAAGCAGATAGGTTGTAAGTGTAACAGAGACAGGAAGAGAGAGAAAGATCGGACAAAATCCAAACACACACAAGTGGACACATTCTAGCATAAGTCAAAGACCTCTAAAATGCAAAACACTTGATAAGCAAGCATCCACAGACCATAAATGATGCTACAAAGCACACAAATAAAACTGTAGTCAGGCCCGCTTACACTGAGAGTCTTACTTCCCTAAGGCTGGAGTCTGGGGATTGATCTCTCTCCCGCAGCTGAAAGCACTGCGGTGTGATATGAGCTCTGTTAACAATCGCAGCCCACAACCGAGACACTGGACTCTCCCCAGCCTACAGAGACACTGCGCCAGTTCACGCATGTCGCCTCTCCCAGAGCGGCCCTGAGAAACACTCAGCTCGTGCACACAAATGGACCCAGTAATAAAGAATCTGTAAAGTAGAGCTGTGCATTTTTTAAACCCGCCCTCTCCTGCAAATACTCCAACCACGCCTGCCCACTCCCACAGTTATTTCCGTTTGTACTCAGACAATCTTTTTCCAAAATATAAAAACACACGTATGTAATTTAAACACTGTGAAACGTGAAGTGTGCTTCCACTAGCACTCAGTGGATTCGCAAACCCCGATGGCTAACACACAGCGTGTGGAGCTGGTGGTGGTTACGGACTGGCAGTTTTTCACACAGCATTCAGAACAGTTGGGTCTCGCGTTGGCTTTTCATCTTTGATCGCTCACACTCTCACTCCCATTACAATAAAACTTTCCACACCCACAACGTGAGGATTGTTTTTTCATTTAGGCCTCAAGCACATCTGCACATGCTGCATTAGAACATCCTTTTTTTATATATAATCACAGTTAAAGTTAAGCACAGAGACACACCTGAACATCTGCTCATTCACGCAATTATCCATTCAGCCAATCATGCGGTAGCAGCACAACGTATTAAAATCTTAAAGACACAGATCCAGAGCTTCAGTTAATGTTCACATCAACCATCAAACTGGGACTATGACTTTGCTGTAGTCGTTGGCACAGGACTGGTTGGTGCCAGATGTTTTTCCAACATTCAGCTGTCCGGTTTCGGTGAGTCTGTACCCACTGTAGCCTCAGATTCCTGTTCTTGGCTGACAGGAATGGAACCAGATGTGGTCTTCTGCTGTTGTAAACCCACGCACCTCAAGGTTGTGTGTTCTGTGATGCTCTTCTGCTCAACATGGCTGTAAAGTGGTTGTTTGAGTTACTGTCAGCTCAGACCAGTCTGGCTATTCTCCTCTGAGCTCTCTCAACCAAGTGTTATTCCGCCAACAGAATTAACGCTCACCGGATGTTTTTTGGTTTCCGCACAATTCTGTACAAACTTTCAGGGCTGCTGTGTGTAAAAATCCCAGATGGTCAGCATTTTCTGAAGTACTCAGATCAGCTTGTCTGACACCAACAAGGACGCCACGGTCACTGAGAGTCACTGAGAGTCACTCAGATGCCATTTTCCCCTCATTCTGGTGTTTGCTGTAAACATTAAGATCTTGTCCAGCGTCTGCATGATTTTCTGCACTGCGCTGCTGCCACATGATTGAATATTGGATTAGATAATCCATGGGCTGGATAAGTGCACTGATGAGAAAGTGTAAAGCTGTTCCTAATAAAGTGGGCAGTGAGTGCATGCATTCACCCTCTATAACAAGGCATTGGAAATTTTGTTGTTAAAGGCAGCAAATAACTTCTTTTGTGTTTAGAAGTATCCGGGTACAAGCACTCACCCACTACCATGATGTTAAGCTCGAAGCCCTGCTTCATGGCCTTCCTCCTCATCTGTTCCAAGATGGCATCGATGCCCACATAGCTGAAGTCCACGCTTGGCTTCTCTGGGCACGCGGCCGGGGGCATTTCAGGAATTACTGGCTCTGCCATACTGCTGTTACTGTTATTATAACTGTGGCTGGAAATGACCTCCGACCCTGAGAGAGAAACAGAAAAATGGGATATAATGAGAGTGTGAAAAAGAAATTCCTCAAAAATGTAGAGTACTTTTGAAGAAGAGTACAAACGTAAAGAAAACCTAATATCCAGTAACAACTATGTCAGCCAAGCTAAAGGCCAAGAGGACACACCACTCCTCACACCGAAAGACAGCACTGAAGAAAGTATTTGTAATGTAATACAGAGAGTTTATTGTGGGAACAGGCTTCTCCACACATGTACAGCAGATTGAAGAAACAGGAAATGATTAAACATGGACTCTTTGGCTGGGGCTCGAACTCTCCGCTGCTCTTGCACTCACTGATTTGTTTAAAGCTGCACACATTTGGTCCCAGTTCTCTGTCCAATAATGTTCTCATTCTTCCACCTGATCTACACTAATTTATCACAGAGGAGCGAGCTGATATTACATTAAATGAGACTTCTAGTCAAGTCCTTAAGGGCTATTCCTCTTACATCACCTGTGGGGTATGCAAAAACACTTGGACAAACAAATGTGACACCATACAAGCTAGCATGAGATATTATTTCTGCTTCTCTCTGAGACACGGTTTAACAGCTCTGTGCTATGCAGATCATTTTTCATAGGGAGCTGACCTTTAGTGGAAAGCAGATAACAGCTCAGAAACAATCGCTGAACACACGAAAAACACCCTGAATTTGTGTATCTGCTGAGTGGAAAGTCAACGGAAAGTCAACCACTTCCTGAACAAGTCTCGCACATATTCAGTGATAACGTTACAGCTCACAGGTGATTAGATCCACAGCCGCAGCAGTCAGAAAGCGAAGCATGTTAAAATGCTACATGAAAGCCTTCACAAAGACCAGATGATCCAGATGTTAAACGTATAAATATATACATACACTATATGGCCAAAAATGTTAGTGTAGACACCTGCCCATCACACCTGTACGTGCCTTTTGAACACCCCACTCCAGATTTAGTGCCGCTCTCCTGTTATAATAACCTCCACTCTTCTGGGAGGAATTTCTAACAGATTTTGCAGCATTGCTGTGGGGATTTGCCCATGGAGAAGATGAACTGGTGGCCATATAGTGTATTATGGGTGTGAGGGTCAGGTATCTGCAAACTTTTGGCCATACAGCGTATTATAGACAGACAGAGAGGATAGTTGCATCATCTGAATTTCCTGAACATCACAGGAAGAAGAAAGAAATTTCACTTCTTCTGTTTTTCAGCAGTGATATTGAGATCTTGAGCAGTGATATAGACTGATGTGAACACTTTGTGAAAGTTCTACTCTTGTTACCCAAATAACAGACTGAAAATAAATTATTAATTAAAAATTGTAAGACAATCAGTAGTATGTCCTTAATGCCCTCTTATTATTATCATGGATGCTATTTAACCACATTTTGTGTATTTGCTAATTCTAGGCTAAAAACCTTCCTGTCTTAGTATAATACATAAAGAGTTTCAGTCCCTATTTCAGTGCTCCTCTGAATCACCACTGATCAGTGCACTACGGTCCATTATGGGCTTACTGTATAGTTATAGTCTACTGTTATAGTAGAAGCTGCTTGGCTAATCAGCAATTAAACAATTAAACTCCCTCGCTACACACACACGAGACTGAGAAGCTCCCTCGCTACACACACACGAGACTGAGAAGCTCCCTCGCTACACACACGAGACTGAGAAGCTCCCTCGCTACACACACACGAGACTGAGAAGCTCCCTCGCTACACACAGGAGAAAGTTTTCAGGGAAGAATGATCGAGCTTTTACTGGTTTTTCTACACGTTTTGACTCTACTGACAGCGAGCATTGTTCTAGTGGCTTTGACCTAACGATGTTAGTGTTAATAAATGTTAATGTCACAAGCCTTTTCTATGCTTTTCTACTTCACTTTGTGCGCGTTGTGTAAAGGTACAGTAATAAACATCCGTGTTGATGGAGCAAGCGTGAGGTTCGGGTAAGCACCACCGCAGACCAATTCTGACCTCCTTTATTTACATTAAATATCATTTCTAAGGAATGATCACTATTCAATTCTGAGCATATTTTAAATTAATATCAGCAGATGCAGAATGCTGATAAAACAGATGCAAACAAAAATAAAGTCTGTGAAGCAACTTTCAAGACATAAGCTTGACAGAGACCCTGTAAAGACAGGAACGCCAGGAAAGAATAAAATCCCCCGGCCCGTAACCCGAGCCTCTGGCAGCCCGCCGCTCTTGGCACTAGCGACTGAGAATCTCTGTCAGCTCCTCACAGAGCAGTTAGCTACAGCAGCCAACAAAGCGCTAGCAGTCAGATTCCTCCACTCGGGGAAAAGAGCCACTCCATTTTACAGCCTCAGCAGTCTTATCCACACTACAACACAGCTCAGGTGAGCCAAGCCAGGATGCCAGTCATCTGTAAAATGCAGAAACAGAGCTGACAGAAGAGCAGCAAGAAGACAAGAGGACAAACACACACAGGTTAGGAATACACGGTGAAAAAGCTCGACTCTGACCCAAGTTATGACAGAATGTCTAAAAGATTGAGTGTGGAAAGTAATTCTCCCATCTAGAGCTGAGAAGTGCTGGAGATAGGAAAGATCACAGGGCACGACTCCGAGAAATAAATAAACTGGGAAAAAACCACAGCAGCTTTTTAACTAAGGAATAAAACACGGCTGTGCATGCTGTTACAGCAAAAAAATAAAAATAAAATAAACAATGACACAAAGCAGAGTTACTGTATCCACCCTGACGCTGATTAACTTTTCCAGGCACTCATTCATACTTTTTCTAATTTTTCAGGAGTTTCCATTACTGGCAAACTAATGACTTAATTCACCTGGTGTTCTCAGTTGGAGCCAGAAGTACCAGCACTTCTTATAAACTCGGGTACTCCGCTTCACCCATGCCTAGCCACAGACTCAAACAGACGCTCTCGCTAAGAACAGCATCATATTTTATGGCTAAAAACTCAAACCAAGAGCTGCTGTGCGTAAAGTGTAAGTATGAAGTGTAATTGTGTGATTTCAGTGGAACTGTACGCAGCTTCCATTTCATTTACAGACTTCAGTGGAAAAAAAGAGGACACACTGCGTTCAGCAAGGCCGACGCTGTAGATCACCTGAATCGCGACCTGTAAAAAATAGTTTTAGAGCAACATAACGTCTTTATTTCAACTTGAAATCTGATTATTTCCACGGAACACTTTCAAATAACAAGACGTTTAGCTCAAGTAACATACTTTTTTTAAAAAGGTCAAAATAACAAGATATTGTCATTATTTTGATTAATATCTTTAAAAAAACAAGCTATCATATGAAAATAATGATATAATGTCTTGACATCGTAAGATATCTCGAAATAATTAGATGCGATCGAATTAAACGTGAAGCGCGTCTCACACTGGCGCCCTGGAAAACCGTGTCCGGTTTAAACGGCCTGAGCGGGAGAACAACGGACTGAGAGGCAAAGACAAGAAAGGAGGAACGAGCAGATGCACTGATGCCACTTTAAACCAAAAATTATGCAGGTTTGAGTATTTTTTAACATGTAGATCGTGTGCTGTGCTGGTGTCCAGGGTGTGTTTCAGGCTCGCAGCCAGTTTCCCCGGAGAGGCTCTGGACCCACTGACCAGCACAAAGCTGCTACTGAAGATGAATGAATGAATAAATCAATAATATCTGGATCATTTACATTTTGTTAGTGAGTGAATATTCAACACGTTTCAGATACTCAGTGCAGAGCTTCAGAGTTACTTCCTGATTTACCAGGAACACAAACGCTAGCAAGCCACAAGGTGAAGCACAGGCACTTATTTTATTTTCCCCACTTCACGCGCTGGTTGGATCCCTGACATGTTAACAGCATTTACACACTGAGCTGTGTGCAGAACGAGACCTTCCTGCTGTGAGCTGGCTAAGCGGACCGTTCATTCAGCTGTGCCATGTGGCTGCTGAAACCTTCGCTAACGGAAGATCAGTAAAGTCTCATCATCCAGCTTGTGTGTGTTATTTAGGTGGGACTACGCACAGACATCACACTCACACACATCTGATTTTTGTGCCTTGATGGGTCCTAATTGTTTCTGTTAGTGTCCCACGTCAGTCTTTGTTTTGAGCAGACTACTGAATAACATGCTTGACCCAGATGACAAACATCACACTGCTAATGCTAGCCATCACTGCCCTAACGATCAAACGACCAAACTAGCAGCACAAGCCTTCACTGCAAAGAGAACTTACTCTGGAGGTAAGATGCTTCAAATGCCATGAATGCAAATGGAAGCTGGTTTTGCAGCTGTTCCTGTGCAACGTGATGAGCGAGTGAGATGGGCGGGTGAGATGAGCGGGTGAGATGAGCGGTGTGACGAGCGGGTGAGATGAGCGGTGTGACGAGCGGGGTGACGAGCGGGGTGACGAGCGGGTGAGATGAGCGGGTGAGACGAGCGGGTGTGATGAGGGTGTGACGAGCGGGTGAGACGAGCGGGTGAGACGAGCGGGTGTGACGAGCGGGTGAGACGAGCGGGTGTGACGAGCGGTTGAGACGAGCGGGTGTGACGAGCGGGTGAGACGAGCGGGTGAGACGAGCGGGTGTGATGAGCGGGTGTGACGAGCGGGTGAGACGAGCGGGTGAGACGAGCGGGTGTGACGAGCGGGTGTGACGAGCGGGTGAGATGAGCGGGTGAGATGAGCGGGTGAGATGAGCGGGTGAGACCAGCAATGATACGAAACCATACGGAAAAGCTATGGAAATAAATGAATGAATGAATGAATGAATGAATGAATGAAGCACACAACCTGATCTGACCACACTCATTACAGATAGATGATATGAAGAGGATCAAATCAGAGATTTTTGTGTTTATAAAAGTTGAACATAAACTGTACTGTAGATGGCGAGTCTACATCGCGGGTCTGGTGTCATTTGGAAGTTACTGAAAGTGGTTGTGTAACCGTATAACCTATAATGTGTGTTAGTTGCGATCTGGTGCTATCGGTCAGTGTGCTCTCTCTGTATATTTTATGGGTTGTGCAGTTTGGTGTTGAAGCAGAGCAACTGCATCAGAGGCATGATTAACAGTATGCGGATATACATGATTGGAATCGCACGTTCCCATGATGCACTCTGTTAAATGTTTGCATCACGATGCATCGTGTCACCATGAATCATTACACCCTTAAATAACATGCTTTTATTTATACAGCTGCTGCTTAATATAGCCCACGCAGACCACATGCTTAATTAATTCTTAAAAAACAATAACGTGTACATCCATTGTGCGTGTTTAGTCGTCATTCTTAACTGAAAATTTTAATATAAAGTGGGACACAAACAAGACCATATGCACCATTAGTCCCTCATCCCCATCTCATAAACATGGATAGAAACAGTGATTTATTCACCGTTTTCCAGTTGAAATATTACATAATCTGTTTTTCTTAATCTGTTGCTGCAACCTTCAACAACATACATGTTAATCAGCTTAATTAAAACAACGTGGCATTTTCCACTTTGTAATAATCCAGAATTAACCTCCATCCAAATAAAAACCAGGCCTTTGCTTTCTGCTTTGGTCGCTTTATTTATTAGTATCAGCCTCATTATGGTTAGAGGCTGGATGGAGATTCTGCAGTTTCACTGAGTTTAGTTCTGTACCTACAGTTATTACACCAAACAAGCAGGAACTTTCAAAAGGGAATAAAGCCCAGCACCGGCCCTATGCACGTTACTGTATACTGTACCAAATGTGCACCTTGAACCACCTGGTGAAACATTAAATATTAAAATCCCAAACAGTCCTGCTTATCCTCTCATATCTCTTCATATCTCGAAGTTCAAAAAGGAAGGAAATCTAAGGTCAGTGGAAATGCTGTACAAGAAGAAAGCCTTCTAGAGCCTTTAACAACACAATGCACACAGTGGCAACGGCAAACGTCATAAAATCCTGACAAACACAATGTTCTGTTTCACAATGATCGCGTGGTTCCATGACGCTTTGATGCTTAAGTAAAGAAGCACTTTAGAAGCACTTTGTAAGTTTTAGTACAGTATTAATGCTGAAGGATCCTGTAGTGTACGGAGTAACGCGTGCCCATTTTTACTTCCTGGCTACAGTACAGAATGGAAACCAGTTACCAATCATTGTGATTGTGCTGAAAGCTCTTGAACTCTCTGACATGCAGAGGAACAGGAGAGGAACAAGCAGATACAAGCACAATCTACAAATGATTTCCCTTCTATCCTGAGGCAAGAATGACGGGTTTCCTTAGTGACATGTAAAAAGTAAATCGACCCTTTTCCTGTTCTCCAGACTGTGGAAACTTTACCTGTGTACAAAACCGCTTTGAATAAGTTCTTAAACTTTAGTACTCATAAACCTAAAAAATCTTCACCCTGCTTACTGCAAATGCTCATGAAGTTACCACACCAGCAGCAGACATATGGACCACATTATTATTAGATGAGTTTGAAGGCCTAATTAGTAATATGGAGGAACATTAACAGATAAAGTCAGAAAAAATGGATTATGGTCTAGCACCAAAGCTTATTGAGGAACACTGGTTTTTGTATGTTTGGTCCAACCATCAGTGCTCCTAAAAAAATAATAATAATAATTAAAATGGATGAATGAAGCAAAAATGACTCGACTGTCAAAAGCGGACAAGATAGAGGAGTTAAAATGCAAAGTCCTCGCTCCAAAAGCAACCCACTGCCTCACTGTTCAGCCCGCAAGAACTAATACTGGAATGGCAAATGCAATCTAATGACAATTTTTGACAAAAATGTATTCTATAGGTGAAAAGTTCAGAAATTTAAAAACTCCAACAAATCAGTAAATCAGTATTGTCCACATGAATGTGATTCCAGTGTGAGAAGCCCTGCTCTAACCGAAAGCAGTCCACAGTCTGGTTCCTGTCACTCTTCACTTCTCACTTCTAATAGGAAGTGTGCAGACCGACAGGTCTGAGGACATCCACTGCTAACAGCCCTGTACCGCAGGAGATAGCAACTAGTCCAAAACAAACAAGTGCAGGATGAACTGAGAGGAGAACAAGTTGACAGATGAGCTGTTCTGGATTGGAGGAGCAAAGAAGCCGAGATTTTCTGTCCCCCACCAGGAACGTATAGCGAAAGATTTTCCAGTAATCATCAAAGCCATGTAGTGCACGGCTGAATTTAACAGAAACGTCATCCATTCTTTTGATCAGTGCAAGTAAAGGACAAGAAATGACTATAAAATAAAACGTTCGTATGCATCCATCCACTCTGCTCCTTTACTAAATTGAATTTTCTGCAATTTGCCTTGATTAAATAAATCCAGAGTTTCAGGGCTCTAAACGCAACAAGCAAGTGTCCTCTGAGCTGAAAGAAAACAAGGCTTCTTTCTCTGCTTTCAATTAAAGACACACAGCTTTTTCCCTTCGTTTCTGAAAGGCTAGCAACTATGCACTGAATCTGATGCCAGTAACCCAAGAACCACAGAAATGAGGTGGAATGAGGAAGAAAGCTGGAGTCACTCGTTTGTTACATACAGTACAGGCAGAGGTAAAGATCTCCCAGAAAGCAGTAAAAATAATAACTCAGAGCTTGATTAAAGAGCTGGAATGAACTTCTCATCACTTTGCATTTATCTCGGGAAAAGGACCTCGAGCAGTTTGTGTTTAAAAGGGATCATCTGCTAAAAATAAAAACAACAAAACCTCAGATTAAAAAATGAAAGCTTGTGTCTCTGTGCCCGAAGTCAGCTAGAGACGTCAATCAGCCAGTGTCCCTAGTGCCAGGTGAAGGAACAGCGAAATACTCAAACAGCAGCAGCATTATACAACTGCCATGTCCCAAACAGCATTTTTAAAAATGGCATTTCCACAGAGAGCATGTTCTGGGACTCGATGCCCACTCTTGGTCCTTCGCATTCCAGCAGCTTGTCTTTGAGAAAATGGTACAACTATAATTTTAAGCCCCATTATTCACTGAAGAAGCCAGTCATACATCATGCTCATATAGCTTGTTTTAGCCCTTGTTTAGCCTTGTCTAAGGATATCACTTTAAAGACTCTTACAGAGTGCAGGAGAAAGAGCTGGCATGAAGCTTCATGAAGAATTACAAACCCAGCAGATGCCAAGACCCATGGCTGAAGCTTTAGAGAAAGGCTCAGTGCGGAGCATTTCAATTCCATTCCATTTGTACAGCGCTCAGGACTATGCTTTAACAACACACATGGCCAGAAAGCAGCTTTATAGAAATCCAGATGCAGATTAAATCCCAATGAGCAAGCCAGGCATGACAGTGACAAGCAAAACAACTCCCTGAGAAGTCATAAGGAAGAAATTCTGAGGGAAGCCATCCTCTTCAGGGTGACACCGGAGAGCGAGATCAGAAATCACTGCTCTCCTACAGCTGTATATATAAAGTCAGACAGTAAGTGTGCTGAATGGAGGTTCAGTATGAGGATACGGGGAGTAAGAGTCCTGGGGTGAGAACATGGCAGCCTGTGTGACTACAGCAGCAGTTCTTGGGTCACCATCCAGATGATTTTAAATTAAATTACTTAAAGTAATCTCCCAAGCCAGACGTCTAGCATTTCTTCAATAAACGTGACCATAAACTGCCTCTTCAGAGAAAGATGCGATTTCACAGACCTGGCAGACGGCTGATGCCCAATATGTTCTAAGTGACCATTAGAAATTTCTAGAATTTTCATAGACAATATTGATGAAACCAATTAAATGCTGCATATTTGTGAAGGAAATATTCACTTATCACTCTATCGAGACGAGGAAGTAGAGGGCTGAAACATGCAACGCCTTCAGCTGACGGAACTGAAGCTGTGAAACCAGGGGAAGAGGAAGGGGACTTGAAAGAGTCTAAACTTAATCTTGAATCTCACGGTGAATTACCCATCATGCACCTGCTGATCTGTTGGTTCCGCATGAACAGAACAGGGTTTGCTCACGTGACATTGGAGACGCAGCACCGTGTGAGTTCATGGAAAACTTTAAACATCCTCCTCATCCGAGAGCTGAAAATGGGACTGGGTCACACCGAACCTTTTCAGCAGCAGTACAGCAGGGTTTACCATTTCTTACAATATAGTTACATATCAATTTTTAAAATAAATAAATAAAGATAAATAAATAATATGGCCACAGCAGCGAGGAACCTACTTCTGTAAATGCAAACATGTTAAAAAAATAAATAAATTCAATGCTTCTAAGGACACATGATTGGCTGATTAGATAACTGCATAAATGAGCAATTATAGAGGTGTTCCTATTAAAGTGGACAGTGTGTGTGTGTGTGTGTGTGTGTGTGTGAGAATGGCTGTAATTCCTAAATGGTAAATGCCATATTTTTGTGGAACCTCTTACAATAAATCTCTATAATAAAGTTTATTGTACAAATGCTGACGTGTCATCAGTATAATATTTAATATATTAAATTATATTTACAGTAATGCACAAAGCTGCTGTCTGTTCCAGATGTTTTATTATTTTCTGTTGCATTACATTTTTAATAACTCATCTTATGCGTACACAATCACACATCTCAGTGAGAGCGTCAGTGAAAGGCCACAGCAGTTCCAGCACTGGTGTAAGAGATCTGCTCAGGTTCTCTGCTCCTTCGCCGCCGTCAGGTTCGGAATAAACCGACATTGAGCAGGTTAGATTCAGAGCACAAATTATCATGATAACTGATCTTGATTAAGTCGAACTCTTGTATCTGGAATGGAAAATTCTGTGTCTTCACCTTGCGTTATCAGGCTAAATGCTGCTTTCTGGAACAGACTCCAGATGGGCCGAGGAGCTCTGCTCTTACAAAAACAAACAGAAAACCTCCTCTGATCGCTGGAAGCTGATTAGCACAGCAAGCACATGACAATGCAAAGGAAGCATTCGCTACTATTAGCATAGCTACGACGCGTCTTGCATTTTAGTTAACTGCTTTTTGGCCCTGAATGGTTCTCTCTCATTCTGTGGAATGACCAGATGACTGGAGCTCTGACAGAAGATGATTTGGGAAGCTGGATCCTTGGATTAAGACCCTTCCTGATGACAGCCAGGAGAGAATGTGTCTCTGCTCCGGTGCAGTCTGGCTGCTTCTGTGTGACAAAGCAACGTATAAATACTCGTATAATGCATTTCACCGTCTGAGCTTGCAGATAGTAGATCTCCTTTGCATTTAAAACTGGGCCACGTCCACGTTTACTGCAACTCTGAGATCTGATATGACTTTGGCATGACCTTTTCATCTTGTGAGGAATTGTACACCTGAGAGTGATGAACACTCAGACCATCACTGAGTCCTGACTGACCAGATGCATGAAAAGCTGCATTTTTCGTCATTAATTTTAAAAAGAAAAAAAAAGACAGGCTGGTGACTGTACAACTGTTCCTTAGGTGTTATAACAGAAGTGAGTAACGTATCTCCAGGACATTCCACAACACTAAATGGTCACACCTCCAGAGTTCCTGGTTGGATTCTGAGCTAGCGTTACTGTCCGTGTGGAATTTCTCATGTTCTCTCCTCTGTGTGTATTGTCTATGCAAAAAATTCCAGATTCCCGACAGGTGTGTTCCTGGGATTGGCTACGGCTCATATCAACTTCATATTATGCAGTGAAATTTGTGCATAAAGTAATAATTGTGTAGTATTTTGGTTGATCATAGATTAATAACGGCTGATTAACAATTAAAAACAGTGCCAAAACTTACAATTTTTAATAAGTGTCATTAAACATGATGGAAATTCATGACCTTAACGTATAAGGAAATAAACACACCACGTTCCATCCCACAGAAGCTGTTGTCCAGATGCATGCTCGGCAACAGCTGGAGATTTGATTATTTGATTATAATTAGCGTTTGTGATTTCTGAGCCTTTCCCAGTTGTGCTAGTTTCATACTGTGGTGGTCACTAATCGGCTAAATGGTTTTATAAAAGGAGGCAACAGACTACAGCTTGCCTCAGTATTTTACAGTGTTTTAAATGCCACATTACCTGATAAATCCTAGTAAAATCAGGAAAACGGGTATGATGGAAATCCTCTAATTCAAGTATTTAAACACAACAGAAAGTAGAGTTTATGGTGGATGTTCACCCTGAAGAAGCGAGTAGACTAGCGGTGAAGCCCAAGCCACACTTCCTATCACATTACCACAGAACAGTCCACTGCGGTGCGAACGCGCTCGTGAGAGTAACATCGCTCCCTGTATAGATACACAGAGTACACTTTAAACAACAAAATGGCTGCCTCCCTACCCAGTTAATCGGATAATTATCCCGAAAGTTGAGATGTATTTTTGTAGTCTCATTTTGAACCATGACACTGCTGGAAAGAGTCAAACATGTGGACTGTAACATCAGAGCAAAGGCTGTGACATCAGACAGCTGCTCCATAGTTTATCACCCCATGGAATGTTGGCTATCTTTCAGACTCCCCCTGGACTGCAAAAAATAAATAGATAGATATGGACTGAGTGAAGCATTACGTGCTTATGCTGCTTGAACAATGCTAATGGAGTGAGATACGGCCAGATAAAGGGACAGAGCAGAACACAGTCGATGTGAAAGTCTCCACGCTGGACAGGAGATGGCTCCAGTGCAGAGCATGTGACGAAGCTCCTTCACAGAACCCTGCGACACTACTCACACTTGGGTTTGAAAATACAGGGCTGTGGATCAAAGTGAAAACACCAGCAAAGAAGTTCTAACATACAGAGAGGAGGCGGTAAAGAAAGGTAAAATTACACAGAATGCCAGGATGAGGAACTGCTGCCAGCCCTGTAACCTGCACACAGTAATTACAAGGCCTGGAGTGAAGGTGCAGACAGAGAGCTGTGGATGGGTGAAAAAAGAGAGCAGTGGAATCCAACACACCCCCCTCTGTCCCGCACACACACACACACACACACACACACACACACACACACACAGCTTGCCACACCTCCCTCTTTTCCTTACAGCAAAAGCCTAAATATCCACGAAGGGCTCAAACAGAAAAACACATCTTACTTTGGATAAGAGAGAAACCTGACTTAGTGCCAACAAACACGAGTCTGCATGTTCTTCACACATTCAGTATCCAGCTTCGCTCCTTTCCATTCCACAGAAGCACAGCATTTACAACCCAGTAGTTCAGGCAACACAGGAGCAGCGTGAAGCAAGAGAAGGAGAGAGAAAGAACATGGAAGCTGGAGGGGAAAATGTACAGGAGACTGCAAACTCACCCGTCTGCTCAGGCTCTCTCCTCCACTGAAACACAGTCAGAGCCACTCAGCCTCTCACAGGCTCCACCCACTAGCCCGCTCATGTGAGCTGCTCTCTCACACACACACACACACACACACACACACACACACACACACACACACACACACCACTCCCCTCTCCACTTCCACAGGATGAGGGAAAAAAAGCTAGGATAGGGAGGAAGATAGAAGATCTTTTGCAAACACAAACACACACACACACACACACACACACACACACACACACACACACTTTGGAAGTTATCTCTTCCAAAATATATCCCAGGGAAAAATTTATTCATTCATTTATTGATTCATTTATGAATCATATTATTATTATTTTGTCATTCTTTCTGTCGTTTTGTCTGCATGCCATCCCCCCATCAGCCCGCGCTCCCGTGCCGTACGAGCTCCAGTCCAGAGGGTGCAGGCCAACACACGATCCTTTCAACACACATAAGTCCAGCCAAGTGCATTTTTTTCCCAAACTGCTTCTCATGCTGCGTCACAGGGCCATGCAGCACACTCAGAGGAAAGCGCTATCCGCCCCCTTTCGCATACACTAACTCACAGATGGAAGGTTTATTTATATTCTGTGGCTGAACAGAAGCTTAAATGAAGTTCTCCATACGCACGATGGCATACACACGGCGCACGGCTCTATTACAGTATACCCCAGTAGGTCACAAACACAGTGAAGGGAAAGCTAACTCAAGATGCCGGATTTTATGGGTAAGAAATATCCAGTCAGGTCCATAAGTATTTGGACAGTGACACAATTTCTGTAATTTTGCCTCTGTACACCACAACAATGGATTTGAAATGAAGCAATCAAGATGTGCTGAATTGTAGACTTTCAGCTTCAAGGGGTTTAACAAAAAAATATTGCATTAACTGTTTAGGAATTACAGCCATTTTTTACAGAGTCCCTCCATTTTCACAGGCTCAAAAGTAATTGGACAACTGACTGATAAGCAGTTATGTGTATAGAGCTATACTTTCTGCTCAGATTCAGTCAAATGCTGCAAAACTGATAGGATGCCGCTTCACAGTACAGATGGATAATGACCCACGAGAGTAACCCAAGAGCTTGCTCTTAAATGGCCGAGTCAGTCACCTGCCCTCAACCCAATAGAGCTGCTTTTCACTTACTGAAGACAAACCTGAAGGCAGAAAGACCCACAAACAAGCAGCAACTGAAGGCAGCTGCAGTAAAGGCCTGGCAAAGCATCTCCAGGGAGGAACCTCAGAGTTTGGTGATGTCCATGTGTTCAGGGCTTCAGGCAGTCATTGGCTGCAAAGGATTTGCATCCAAGTATTAAAAATAATCTTAATATTTATGATTATTTTACTTTCTATTATTTTTGAGGGACTATGTAAAAAATGGCTGCAATTTCTAAATGACTAATGCAATATTTTTGTTTATCTCTTGAATTACAGCTGAAAGTCTACATTTCAATCACGTCTTGACTGCTTCATTATGGTGCGGTACAGAGGCAGCAATGCGTAAACTGTGTCACTGTCCAAATACTTATGGACCTGACTGTAAATCAAGCTAAACAGCTATAAGTAAACATCACTGTCGGTTTTTGAGCTGGGAGAGAAGCAACAATTAGAAACAAACCGGATGAATAAAAGCACTTTTCTACCTACAGTAAAGTGTGCGCTCGATACCGAACGAGAAAGCCACACCAATGCGCACACACACACACACACGCACACACACACACACACACACACACACACACACATACACACACACACACAGATTCAGAAAATATGGAACACCAGTCATGAAGCATCATAAAATTCAGGCCACAACAATCTTGGAATCTCAACCGACTTCCTGTCTAGCAAAGGTCCAGGGGTTCAAGCTCCAGCATTGTGTTTTATAAAGCAGCACATAAATGTACGCTTGAGATGTTTGGATCGGTTCACTGTGGCTTTCAGACCTAGTGTTCTAGTCCTCGGAGGGCACTCTGCTTCTTCTTCTCAGTTCCTGCTCAGTTCCACTGTACACGAATAAACTACTGACATAACATAAGGGCATCTCTGCAGTTTCACCCTTCTGTTCATTTTCAGGATGACAGTAAGCCATACGATGGGCCTCATTTATTAAGGTGGATGAGAACTGATTTATGCGTTACTCTTTCACAGGAGCATTTACACGAGAAATCTGATATTCATGAAATTCCTGTAATTTCAGAGAAAATGTCCGTATCCTACTCGAGGTCCTGCGTGTGTGTACATTTACACAGAAGAAGACTAACTAATGAAAACTTTGAATGATCATCTTCAAATATATAAATTGTGATGAGTTACTGAACTTTTATGTACGGATTACGCTGTCGAGTTTTATTAGCTTATGTGACTTATCAATGAAATGAAATAAACAATCAATCAGGATGTGATGGAAGTGCAGACTTTCAGATTTATTTTAAGAGGCTCCACAAATATATGGCATTTACCCTTTAGGAGTTACAGCCGTTTTCAGTGTCCGTTTTCAGGGACGGTTTTATTTCAGATCCATTGTGGTGGAGTTTAAGGCAAAATCACCAAAACTCTGTCACTGTCCAAATACTTACGGACCTGACTGTATGTCATTTTCTTTGCACCTGTTACACTGTTAAATATTTCTATTGCTATAGACGCGAGTCAAAATAACGTTCACTATGAGAAAGTCTTTTTTTGCTGTTTTTGGCATTTCAGGTGAGATTTACAGGTGACATTAATCAACATACGCATGCAAGCACGAAGAACATCAGTGGCTCCAAAACCTTTTTTGTTCAGTTTCTCTTATGCACTGGAAAGCTGTAATCTTTCTTTACTTGTCATTAACATCAGCCTCGTAGCAAAACGAAAGAAGCTAAATTCATACGCCAAACATGTCTTGGCTGATTGGCTACATTTGGAGTAAGTAGGAAGTGTGTAAATCTCTTTCTCTCTCAACTGGCCCTCTTAAACAGAGTGAAGGAGATAAGTGGTGAGGTTTGTGGTGAGGAATACCCCGGCTTCTGGCTTGGGGGGGGGGGGGGGGGGGGGGGGGGGGGGGGGGGGGGGGGGGGGGGGGGGGGGGGGGGGGGGGGGGGGGGGGGNTTTCCCCCTCAACTGGCCCACTTAACCCCCGTTTATGTTTTAAGTGGTGTGGTTTGTGGTGCGGAAAACCCCGGCTTCTGCCTTACCCCCCCCCCCCCCCCCCCCCCACACACACACCCACACCCCCACCCGTCTGTTCACTTCCGTCCATTTACAGCTGCTCAAGTTTTTCCAGCTGTGTACTTCACGAGCTTAGAGGGAAAAAAACGAGGGACACAAAAAGTCTTTCACTTGCACTCAGAGTACGCGTGTGTGAAAAAAGCACGTGTGTAGAAATCAAAATTTCAGTACAAAATTTGTTGTTCCCAAAATATTCAAATATTCCTAACGCTCGGGTCACAGCTGATCCTGCACTTATCCTGGGGACCATGGAAAGCCTCACACACACACTCGCACACGCTAGCACACACACTCACAGACACAATCACTGACGCACAAACTTACTGACACCCACACACACACTGATGAAACACACATACTGACACTCACTGTTTCACACTCACACCTAGACGCACTCCATCACACGGTCTCACACTCGCACAGACTTACACACAGGCTCACTCACTCATTCACACGGTCTCACACTCGCACAGACTTACACACAGGCTCACTCACTCATTCACACGGTCTCACACTCGCACAGACTTACACACAGCGAGTGAGTGAGTAAGTGGCATTCTCACACTCGCACAGACTTACACACAGGCTCACTCACTCATTCACGCATTCTCAGTTACCTTTCAGTGTGTACAAACCTTCCTATCAGCTGGCTGGATATAATGTCACTGCTGTTCAGCTCGCCAGCAAGTTCTGATGATATCTGCAACATGTACAGAATAAAAACACGGTGCCCCATGCGGTCACTGTAAAATGTTCGACTCGGTGGTCAGAGTGACTCTAACAGCACACCACAGCGCTTGTTTTATTCCTCTTATACTTTATACTAATGTAAATGACAACATCTTACAGACACTTTGTTCAAGGTCAATAGTGAATACGATGTCGTAGATGTTTGTGAACAAATGTGTGTATGTATGTATGTATGTATGTATGTATGTATATGTGCACACACACACACACACACACACACTGTGTGTGTGTGTGTGTGTGTGTGCCACGTAAACAAGTACGAATGACTGAGAAGAAGGTCTTTCTGGTCACGGTTGTTCACGTTCAGGAACACAGCAACTGTTTCTCTTTCTCTTTTTCTCTCTCTCTCTCTCTCTCTGTTTCTCTCTCTCTCTCTGTTTCTCTCTCTCTGTTTCTCTCTCTGTTTCTGTTTCTCTCTCACACGGATCACAGGCTGACGTGTCACAGCAGCACTCCAGCTGTGTTTGCAGTGTGTGATGATGACACAGTAACAGCTCTCTCTCTCTCTCTCTCTCTCTCTCTCTCTCTCTCTCTCACACACACACACAAAAGGGCTGTTTATTATCATTACTGCTGTTATGTCCCGTGGTACACTGTTCTCATAGAAGCCTGTAATGTGTAAATGAGTATGTTATAAAAATAATAATAAAAAAATTTAATTTTGTTTATAGTATTAAGCTTTCTGAATAATATTAGACGTTCCAGGTAAGTTTCTGTGAGTTCCTTGATTAAACATTAGTCTTTAAAAATTATGCTGACTAAGCAAATCAGTCCAAGTCACAGACTCCAGAATGAGGCATTTTGTGAGCCGACACTAATCTGTCAGTTATCCTAACTGGGACAGCGCAGTAGAACATAACCACATAATCTCCAGACATCTTTCTTACTGTGAGTTCCACGTCCCTGCAGGCTGCCTGGGTGAGCCGTGGCAGGGCAGCAGATTGACCGTCTCAGAGGAGTCGTGTTGGCACAATGGGTTCCTGGCTCCAAATAAAGCAAAGCTGGCAAAGGCGTGGTCAGGATCAGCCGCCTATGCCAGGATCAGCCGCCTATGCCAAAACTCAACAAACGTGTGCAGAAGGGCTGTGAAACATACGGTCCACAGGCCAGGAGCAGGCAGATGAAGGCTCTGACTCAGCAACAGCAATGAAATTAGATTTGCTGCTCTAAATTAAAATCATCTTGAGGACCATAATTTGACTGAAAGATCTGACAAAAGACACAGTGTCTGTTATTCCACTAGGGGACAAAATAGAGCAATAAACTCAGAACCATACCAAAAAAACAACGTGCGAATGACACGTTCTTCACAGTAAATCTTCACTAAAAATGTGACTGCAAACGTTTCTTTCTAAAAGAACTGATTTAGGGGTTTCACAGATATTTTATATTATAATGCATTTCTAATGATATACTTTAAGCCACTGGGTAACAGCAAATAAGACAATGTGGATCCCAAAAAGAGAAGAGCTTTTTTTCCCCTGAAAGAGAGGGAGAGCTCAGGGTCAGCAGACGTGGAGAAGGAGAGAGCCAGCAGATCACACGCTGGCGTGATCCTCGACCCTCAGCCAGACACACACACGGCTGCAGATACACACTTGCGGCATTTGGCTCTTAGTTATTCAAATACAAGCTGCATTCTTGTTTAAAAAAAAAAAAAAAGACCAGTGAAGGTCAAAAATATCATGCTTATTTGTCTTTCCCTCACTCACACACCATGTTTATTTGGAGTGTGCGCATTACAAAGACATGAAGCCTCGGGCCATTATACGGGAACATCAGCCTTACCACGGAAACGCAAAGCTGTGATAATATACTGCACTGAGCATCACACTGACGCTCAGCTTAATCTCAGTGCTCAAAAATAAGCAGACGAGTATTTTAAACAACATTCTGAATAGTCTGAACGGTTTTTCTTCCCTCACCACAAGCAGTAGTAGACGGGACGGTTTGGAGTGTGAGCTGGAGTGGACAATGGTGCTTTGCTCTCATCTTCTGCACAGTCACTGTGACAAAACGGTTGGAGGAAACGGAGGCGGTGGAGAAAGGTTAAGTGAGAGGCTTGTTTGTCAGGCTGAAGAAAGCTTTACATTTCATGATGCCAACATCTTCCTCACCATACATCCAGACAGCAAATAAGGATACTAATGTGAAAAATGTGATTACTGAAGGACGTGTGGATTCTCTCGAGCGTTAGCTCAGTGTTTAAAGGAAAAGTCCACCCTGAGCACCTTCATCTTTCTCACTGTGACCTTCAGTGGCATCCAAAAGTCATTTTGTAATGAAATACTGAGCTTTTATTTTAATTAATTTACCTTTCATCACACTGGTGAAGGCCCTGATGTGGGTGTGATGGTCAGGTGTTCATAAACCTTTAGCCTTATAGTGTAGCTGCACTGCGTTCTGGGGCTTTGAGTCCAATGTTCTCTATCTCCACTAATCTTACACTGGATTTCTCATTATTATGACATTAAATGCTGCTGGAAATAGTGAGAATGAGGAGAAACCTCACCATCATCACTTATCTTTAAAATTGTTGACATTTTTTTCTCCTCCTAAACACCACAGCAACAGTGCTAACAATGTTCCCCTGTCATGTCAGCTCAGCACCCAACCCCACCCCAAAACAACCGACACATTAGCACCAGAACGGCTAAGCACGTCACAAATATAAATATAAATATATTTCATGTGTTTCGAGGTGGAAACCTCTTTTTTAAGATCTGTGTGTAATTGGAATCAGACAGTTGTGATGGTTGTGATTTCCAATGTCGTAAACCTACAGCTGGGCCACTGAGCCCTGTGAGACCCGAGAGCTGATCAGTCGTAAAGCTGAAACCATCAACTGATATGCCTGAATTGGATTTTGTCACACTTAAGGCCTCCGCATACTTCATGCAGAGATGACATATGGCTGGCTGCCATGAACAGTATGATGTAATTGTGGAGCAAATGGACCTTGGCTCTTGCTGTGATGTGCATACAGCAGCTGGGTGAACTCCATGTTCAAACATGCTACATGACCGAGTGTTGTTATAAATGAGGTGTAACCAAGCCGATTTATTCCAGGATGGAGGATTCTGCCGTGCAGCATTCTTCTTCCTGTAGTCAGGTCTGCAAAGTCTGTAAGCTGGTGAAGGCGTTTTGGTTCTCACCCGAGTCTTGCAGATGCTGTCACCACGTTAACTATGCCGAGGCCTTAATACGTTACTTTCAGTAAATACATGTACTCAATGAATAAATGTTAACAGTTTTGTCCTAAAGGTAGGAACATGAAGATACTTACTTGAGGAAAACACTGAAAGATATGTGGAGAGAACGTTATCCTTTTACCGTTCATGGACTAAAGTCAAACTAAAGTACTAACAGACACTGAAAGCCGTTTTCCGTCAGTGGGGTTGATATTAAAGTGGCAGTTAAAATTTAGTCTGGTTAAAGGCAGATACAAACGCACTGCCCTGAATGTTTATTTATTTTTAATATAATGTTCATGGAAACATTACCCTAACTGATGTCCAGGCAATTCCCAACAGTAGAAGCTGTGACTCTGTGAAGCTGAGCGTGAGGGTTATTGTACTTACCTGCACCAGAGACTCACAAGCGTCTACCTGACTAACAGCTACTCCTGCTGGAGCTGAGCGGAGCTGCACACTGACTGGGTAAGGAACTGAAACATGAGCGAAAGTGATACTACGACTGTCACAATTACACATTCACTAAATAATGATTACTAGAGCCGACGGTGATCATTTGGGGTTTTCACTATTAACCCTTTCGATATGAAGATAATCAGCCAAGCCGAGCGACGTAGCAACACGGCATCATTCTGAAAGAGTTCACTACTCATCACTACATGACTCATAAAAAATTAATTTCCTAAATTAGAAACACGAGAATCACTGGTAGTAAACAGTACAATGTTTTATTAGAAGGTCGTTTACGTAACTTTTACTATTGCACACTGTTCAGGAGTCTGTGTTTATTTCAGTAATAGATTTTGATTCATGTTTAGAAAAAGTTATTGTTTGTATCCAACATCCAAAAAGGCAGAAGAAAAAAAATAAGGGTTCTTCCATGTTTACTGTTGATAAATATATTAATTTTCTGTATGTTCCCCCATTATTTCATTATTATTAGGTTTATAATATAACAGAGGCTTACACATTTGGACTGCTACTCAAAACTAT
>CM074957.1:15989577-15999894 GCA_037577455.1 Pangasius macronema | reverse complement strand
ACACACACACACACACACACACACACACACACACACACACACACACACACACACACACACACACACACACACCTCTTACATGTCCAAAAATGCAAATACACAAAATGTAAACAAACAGAAATGACAACCAGGACTGGCCTGCTGAACTCATGACTCCCTCACACACTTGACCATTTGCCCTTTTTGTGGTGAATTTTAGCGAGTTTTGGCAAATCCAATTAAACATTCTATCATACTTCATACTTTTAACAACACATTTGGCTTCATTTCTCTAAGGAACAGAAGAAGCTACTTCTATTAACTGTCACTGTTAGGGTGAGAACCAGGTTACCAAGCCACAAATACACAGAAACATTGATCTGCTGCCAGAAAGGACAATTTATTAGGAACTACATTAGGACGATTCAGATATCCCAGACTGTCCATTAGCCAGCGAAGTGTAAAAGATTGCACTCATGGGCACCACAGACATCCTAAGAAAGGTGCCAGGATGAATCATTGTGATCTCTCAGCATCTGGATTCAACAGAAAACTTTGCATTCAGCGAGTGAAATGAATTCTCAATTCTTGCAGGTCTAGTGATTGATTTGGCCACTGCAGAAAATTCTCTTAAAAAATGGAAATAAAAAAGTCTTGGGCTGCTCTTGCGTGAAGCTTGCTTCGGTTCATTCAACATCTGCACTGTGAAGCCCAAGCCAATGAGTTTGCGTTTAGCTGAATCTGAGCAGATAATATACACTTTGAGATGTATCGACAAGGAAAACTGTCGTCAGCATAGTAGTTATTTATGTTCCCTTGGTAAAGGTGGCCGTCGTCAGGTGTGGTGTGGTTCAGAAGGTGGCACGCTTCAGTTCCTTCACTTCTCCATAATCCTCTCTTCCTATCATTCTGGAACAAACTGATCTTTGTCCATGTTGTTCCAAACGTGGATGGGCTTTTCCCCTAAACGTTCGAATCTGATATTTTAGGCTTCCCAGTGCTTTACATCTTGTGCTCAACCCTTTGCTTTACTCTGCTGAAGTCTTCTCTTGATTGTTGACTCTGACACAGATACACACACAGATACCTCCTGGATCTGGCCAACTGTCGTGAAGGAGCCTTTCGTCACCAAGGAAAATAATTCTTCTGTCATCTATCACAGTTTTTTTTCCATGGTCTTCCCAGGCCTTTGGCGCTCCTGAGCTCAGCAGTGCATTCTTTCTTTTTAAAAAATGCGCCAAATAGTTGATTTGCCCACACTTAATGTTTTTGCTATCTCTGTGACGGGCTTGTTGATCTTTCAGCCTAATGGCGGTTTGCTTCACTGGCACTGACCGCTGTCTGGACTTCACATTCAGAGTTAACAGTAACAGATTCTAAATGCCACTTGAAATCAACTCTAGACCTTTTACCTGCTTACTTGTAAGTAAAATAATGAGGGAATAACATGCACCTGGCCATGGAATCAATTATTCAATTTATTTTTGTCCTTTACAAGGTTGCGCAGGACTGTGTATACAGGATGCAGTAAAAGTAAAGTGTAGTACACAAAAACATGATACTTCAGACAAATGTCCTTCATTACCTTCATCAGACAAATGTCCTTCATTACCTTCATCAGACAAATGTCCTTCATCAGCTGTGCAAGCAATGGCTTGGACATCCAAGTAATGAACAGAGCAGGGTCATGAACCATACTAATGTCCTAAAACAGAGCCTCTCTTTGTCTTTCTCAATACAAGGAGTGTGTCTCTGGAGCCATTTAATGTCAAAGACACTTATTCAGCTCAGTACTCCTGAATATTCATCTCTCTCTGCTTCTGACTGGATGCCACTAGATATTACCCAAAGCACAAACTGGAAAATTTATCACTTGCTCTCATGTGACAAGCACAAGTCCTCCTCCCTCGGTCTAGTGGGAGCTCTTTATGTGAGATAAAGCGGCTCAAGTGAATCATCACGAGCAATGGATCATTCAGCACAAAGCATGGAGTCAGATTAATGCTGTCTCTGGAAACATCACATTATTTACTTTTAAAAGGATTCCTAATGGTCTAGATCCCCAGTATTGACAGAGGGTTTGATGACTCAGAAGAATGTCCGTCCCAGACTAAGTAAATGGACAAAGATCACTTCCTGGCTTTTCAGTGTGTGCTGGAATGCACTCCTACTCCACTCACCCCTCCAACACAGGTCAGCCTCGCACATCTGGAGCACATGGAGAGCAGTCACATATAAAAATACCTCCCTGCACTCAGAACCCTTCAGCTGACAATTCTCCAACATTAGTAAACTGATTATAGCATCTAGTCCAACTTGATCTGAAACAAAATGTTCAGGAGAAAAATTATTCGTTTTCTTTCTGTAGCAATTTAAGAGGATCAAATGTTCATCATTTCTAGTTAGCACAAATTTCTTAAGAATGGTGGCTCGTCAGGACACAGGCTCTACTTTCCATCTTTCAGTTTCAAGTTCAAGCAAGCAGCATGCAAATAAACTCACCTATAATCACACGACACCGAGAGAAAGAGAGACGTTCAAATATAAATTTAAATAACATTAATATATCAGTATATTGTTAACATCTGTGCGTCTCGTTGCTTCTCTTCTGATTCGACTTACAGTCTGGCTAAAGCATGTTTTGTTCTTTTTCTTTTCTTTTTTCTTTATCATAGCAACAGAGGTGTAATAGCACTGTGTATCATATGCCTGTAGCTATAACAACAGAAAAGAATGCAAAGAATAAAGTGTATTTTGGAAACCACAGGAATAGCACGGTGACGGCTCTCACCTCCCTGCGAGGGGGTTTCACACTTGGCCTGAATGCAAGTCCACACCCAGGACACATCATGGGCTCGCTTGGTGAAGGGGCTCAAGCACACGTTTGCTTTCATATAGAAGAATACTTTCTGATTCGAACTTTCTGGACTGATTGTGCAGTTCCATCCGTCACACTTCTGTGCACGCAGCATATCTGTCGGACTCAGGACCGTTTCCCTCATGAGTTCGGCACTTTTAGTAAAGTGTGAAAGCTATTTCATTCACAGTCCCTGGTCCTGTTGGAATAACTGGGCTGGGGCTCGGTTCGGTTGAACCCTGGGGTGGTCCACATCAAGGTCTCACTCATCATCTGTGCATACGCGTGGTTTTGTGTATGAGGATGTGCGTATATTTCCGCACCCTCCTCATGACTACGCGTATAGTGGTAAACTGTGATGTAAAGAACAACTGGGATGTCGCCTGGTTTAATGATTCGGCGCACGCAGCTCTGCGGAGGTAGAAACCTGTTTCTAGGTACCACTGGGAACTCTGTGCTGAAAGCGAGGAGTGGGTTATCAGTTGATTTAGATGCCCAGTGCAATTTTACTTGATCTCTATTCTTGGGCAAAATGCCTTACTGGTATATCAGATCTGACTCGCAGTAGGACTGGAGCGCTGTAATTAGCTTACCTTTGTGATGTATGTGCTTGTGCTAAGAGCATCGCAAAGAAACACTTACTGGCCTGCAATAAACAATAAAAGGATGAACCTACTGACTACCACTGTGCAAACCTGAGTGCACAAATATGATCTATGGACTTGCATAATCAACACATGATTCAGAAGGAATTCTTCTGTGTGAAAGCAAACCTAGGATTTGGAGCTCCTCTGCCAAACGAGGCCCAGAATCAGTCCCGGGTGCAGACTCCAGTACCGGGGCCCAAGTGTGAGAACATTCTCCAATCTTCAACCAGAACACTGATCATGACAAATGATTAAATGCATTAGTTAGCCCACGGGACAAGTGGAAGCTCCAGTGTGCTAGCCAGTCTTGTGTTTTGGTTGCCAATATATATACAGTGTGAGTTAACCAGCTAGTTAAGTGCATTAATATGGGCTAAGAGAAACAAATTTTTATTATAATCTTCTAACAAAGTTTTTAGTGCAGCACGTCATGTTTGCACCTTTGGCAAAAAGTCAGCCAGCAGTTTTGGCTATGAGGTAGGCTTGTGCCTAAAACATCTTGAACGAATTGCCTTTAAAAAGGCAGGAAAATGAGCATTTCCACCATTTAAAGTGTAAGAAGAGTAAGGCACAATATTCTTATTACTACCTTTTATAAATCAGTTGTCTAAGTGTGCACGTGGCTGACATGATCTTTCTTATTCTGCTGATCAAAGTGTCCGAGTATTTCATCACTTTTTACCATCATCACCATTAACATCATTTTTAAACTGTTAGCTCCATTTTTGACCATTTTAGGGCAGAATATTTTGTTGTATCCCGAGTAAATATAGTCATATTAAAATACGCTTTACACTTGTCTAATGTTAGATAAGTCAAACGTACATCAATGGATTTAATAAATCTTCTCCATGTACGGTTATAGAAAGGAAGTAAGAGGCTTCCAGTGTGTCTCAGTTAATATGCAAGAGCACAAATGATTCCAGATTAATTTGCCAACTGGCTCTTCTCCTATTTTATCAGTGATGAAATCATCATATCGCACAGGCCTACCATGAGCTCCAAGGATATTCCAGTCCGGCTAGCTTTATGTTTAACTGTCAAGTGACTATTACTTACTGCAGAAGAGTTATAGGACAGCTTTCCACTGGAATGGTTTTGTTTTGATATACATATTATTGTGTGTGTGTGTGTGTGTGTGTGTGTGTGTGTGATTCTGAAAAGTTCGCCTGTCATCCGTGTATGCTAATCAATCTGCTTATTAAATATGTTAATCCACATATGGTGGAGACAACAACCTATAGCATGTCATGAAGGGTTTTATTCCTCTTATACCACAGCAGTTTGCCAATGCTAATCTTTTAAAAATATCTTAAATGATGATAACATACTTTTTTATCCATTTATAGTTACTTTTAATGTTTTGTAACATCCCGGAAACAAGCTGGTTTCTATCAATCATGAAATAGCAACTAATATAAATGTAATATCTTCTCTCAGTAATTTCACCATTAGCTACATGTACGTAGGTTTTATTGTGTTTATGCTGAATGTCCCCGTTTACGTTGTTACTACAGAAACAATAACAACAGTCCTGTGACTTGCCTTTCAGCCAACAAGCTACTGTTCTAGAAAATCCATCAACACCTTCCGACCAATCCGAATAAAGAATTCAACAGCGCTTTAGCATAAAGTTAATTATTGAATGATAATTAATTTCACATATTCACATTTTATAATAATTTTAAGACTTGGTGAGTTTCTGATATATATCTGATCTTGAGAAATTGATGATCATATCAGTAAGCTCGTTTTTGAACTAAATTTGTGACCCTATCACTGCTAGCCTCCGAGACGTCCTGCATGAGGATCTCCGTCCCGGCATCAGCCGCTCTCATAACCATCCAGTCATCCACAACTACTGCGTCTGGCACAGCAGCGAGAAAAACAGAAACTCCAAACCCCGGCAGAGAGCTGAATCAGAGTTTCAGACATGTTTATTTTTTGTCAAGTTTTCTTTTGAATCAGCCTCTTTACAGGATCCCGTTTCCACACACTTGCTCATACACTCTGGCAGAATCAGGGGAGGATGTGAGCATGCTGAGTCTGAGAGTCAGTGAGCAGTAATTGAACTCAAATGTGGCCCATGGCGCATTGTTCACATCTTGAAATTGTTTTCTACAGTGTCTGGATTTTCTCTAAGCCTTATATTCAACACCACAACTTAAAATAATTCCTTATAACTGTCTTGAAACAGAGTCAATCCTACAGTCATGTCCATAGCTGACTAGCAACAAAGCTTTTTGTTTTTTCTCGCCACACTTCAGAGGACCAAGAGACTTTTAGTTCATTGAGAGCGTTTTAGTGTTACGAGATGCTTCAGCAAATACGTTCCCATAAAGAAGAAGAATATAAACTAATACAAACGTGAAAACCAGCACTTAGAAAACACTGAGAAGTGCAAAGGATGACACAACACCACTTTAAAACAGAGAGGGGAAGAAAAGTGGAAAAAGGGACAAATGAAACAGGAGTAATAAAGATTTTTTTATGTGCATCTCTGCAAAAATAAGAATTTATGCCTAAATAGCTTTATTTTACAGCAAGCTCTAGACTGTATTTATTATTTACTTTATTCATTCAATACTTTTGTCTCCAAAAAAGCTGTCCGTACCAATCACGTGGTTCCCTTCGGAGGTTTTTCGCTCTTTCACCCACAGACAGATATAAACTGCAGGCTTGCTATTTTGATATTGCACGTCTCTGGAATGTCACACGTTCCTGCAGTCCTTCAGGCCTCAGTGATTACACGCGTGTTCTTTATGAGCAAAGTGCCCAAGAATGGCAAACAAACATCAGAGAAATTTCCTGGCTTTCTTAAAATGTTCTTTGAGGTTCTTGGCTAAGATACAAAGATAAAAAATATGACAGAGAAATGATGACACCATGGCACTGTTTTCTCTCTCCTGCAGCTAGAGCAATCACAATCTTCTGGCTTGTTCAAATGAACTGACTGCAGTACTGATGAGCGTAAGCAGATGATAGATATACAGTCAGGTCCATAAATATTTGGATGCTGAAAAGTTATTGTTGTTTTAGCTCTCTACCACAGTGTACTGGAGTTGAGCATAAATTTGAGGGTGTTGATATCCACATTGGGAGAACATTGTAGGAATTCTCCGTAATATTCTCTTCCTTTCATTCTGGTACAAGTTGTCTCACTTTCGCTAACTCTAATCGGGTTGTGAGGCTTGGCAGTGGTTTACATCTTGTGGTAGACCCTCTGTATTTACCCTGGAGAAAGCTTCTCTCGACTGTTGACTTTGACACACATCGGATACACTCTGATACACCTTCCTCCTGGAGGGTGTTCTTCATCTGCTCATCTGTTGTGCAGGGGCTTTTCTTCACCAGGAAAATACCTGTTCTGTCTCTCCTGGTTGTTTTCTGTAGTCTTCCAGGCCTTTTGGTCTTCCTAAGCTCATCAATCAGTTCCTTCTTTTTAAGGATTCAATTTTATTTGTACGGTGCTTTTAACTATGGTCCCTGTCACAAAGCAGCTTTACAGAAGTATATCAATTCCAGATATAAATTTATCCCTAACGATCAAACCAGAAGCAACGGTGGCAAGGAAAAACTCCCTGAGACGACAGGAGGAAGAACCCTTGAGAGGAACCAGACTCAGAAGGCAACCTCATCTCCTCATCTGATTGACGCTGGATAGTGCGATTATAAATCATTTCCCTTCTATAACTGTGTACTGTATAGTCAAACAGTGCAGTTGTGTGAACGGGAACTTATAGGAAACTTATGAATATTAGCCATAATAGTCATTGCTGAATTCATCATAGTTTTAGCTTGAAGTCTGTTGCGTTGAAGTTAACAACAGTTCAAGGATGGAAAGGAAAAAAGAAGAGCTTCCACAGCCATCTTTATGGTTTCTGTGTGTTATGCTTTAATTCCTACACCATTCAGTTTATTTGGATGCAGTTTAAAGCTGAAGGTCTACACTCTGAGCTCATATGTTACATAAATCATTATTTCAATCCAACTCCAACATGCTGTGGTAGACATTTAAAACTAAAATAACTGTCAATATTTATGGACTTGACTGTATATATGAAGATAGCATCCATCCATTTTCTGTACCCCTAATCCTACACAAGGTCATGGGGTAACCTGGAGGTCAAGGGACAAGGCCAGGGACACTCTGGACAGGGTGCCAATCCATCACAAATGTTGTTTCTGTAGAGTCCACAGAGGGGATCAGTAAATCTATGCCTACAAAGGTTTGTTGAAAACTTTGACCTCAAATAATGAAAAGGTTCAATTTATCATGTGCCAAATAAAGCCCATTATTATGGTCCTTAGTCATAGTATTTCCAGTTGCTAAACATTTTCTGTCTTCATTCAATCAAAATAATAATAAGCAGTTGTGTTCGTTGTGACCGTCGTCAAAAAATTCCAGATATGTGTAGTGTGACGGAGTGTGACGGAGTGTGACGGAGTGGCTGCCTCTGGCCGTGAAGACAATCATCAGTCAGATCAGCGTATGGATCGCTTGGACACTGTCCTGATATGCAGAAACACACATACTCTCAATCGGCAAAAAAAAGGCTGGAAAAAAGGAAAAATCATGCTTCGAGTGAGAAAGTTTAGCCATGGCTGTCGGCCTAGCACAAGTCTCTGCACCTCAGCTCTTCGCCATCACATGCTAGCTGCCTGACGTCATCCTGATCCAGAGCTCCACAGGGCAAATTCATTTCTATAAGAGGCTCCTGTTATTCTCATCAGCACAGGATCTTTGTGTTTGGATCATGGGCAGCCTGAAGGACACTTAAGAAGAATCTTTTTCCAAGGAGGCTTAGCATTTAAAGCACTTTTCATGACTTTTTTTAACCACATCGACCTGAGCCATTTCATTTAGTAATAGAGATCAGTATTAATGAGTTATTTATATATCTGCATGTTACACGTTAAAAAGCAGGTGAATAGAAGCTAATAAATCAGTAGCTGACTGGAACTCGTAGGGGCTCTAGGAACTAGAAATCATTTAACTTATTTTTATAGAAATATCATGGCTATTGTTGTAAATCTCTTAAAGAGAAACACAGGCTGGGTTAGGGTTAGTACAGCACTGACCATTACCTGGCCTCGATTTATCATCACACATCTTATATACAGCTAATGATCATGGATCTAAGAGCAGCCATGAGATTCCGAAAATTCATCAACAAATTAGCACACATGTCTCATTTAAAACACAATTTAAATCCATAAAAGTTGCAACGGAGGAGGGAAAACAACTGGGTTTGGGAAAGGAGTTAGTAGGAAAGAAAATGCAGGAATGGCCATTCACGGATGTGTTAAACCTGACTCATGAGGGAGGATGCTCTTATTTTACATTCTTACATACGGATTTTATACTGATTGGTCATTTATTATTGTTCTAACAAGGCTGCTTTTAGCTTCATCTGCCTGGAGTTTTTCTGAACCATCAGAAATGTTTTGTTTTTGTACTCTGGCTGCTGAAATGCAGTTCTTACTTTTCTATTTGAAGCCAGTTGAGACACTGTAACGTAAAGCACGCTGTTCTCCATTTACTTTAAAATGATTTTCTTAGCAGTATAGAATGTACTGGATGGCTAGACCTGCTAGAGACTGCACAGCACACGAGTGAATAGAAGGAGCCCAAGACATCCATTACACATCCAACAGGAACAAAGGAGTCTGACCTTCAGAAGAAAGATAAAGAGGAGTCTGGAGGAGATGGTGGAGAAGTGACTCGCACTTACTAACAGCGATTTGCTACCAAACAAACCAAAAAAAGGGCTAAAAGGGGAAGAGAGGAGAGAGAGACAGTCCTCTCTACTCCACATGTGTCTACTGTACACAAAACAAATGATTTTCATCATGTTACCCATAAAGCTGAGCACTTTAACCATCCGCGACTGCTGTAAACACGCTACAGTGCTAACTCTGAGGACACTCACTGCATGTTTGTAACTTTATCGTATGCGATGGCTTTAACTGCACAGACGAACATGGCATTGTAAAAAAAGCAAAGTAAAAACTTTGATAGTTTTGCAAAACAAGGGAGTTTGGCTTTAACAAACTGAATCATTGACTCACTGTCTGTAGCTCGGCTAGAATCCTCCTGAGCTGCTGGTGGGGTTTTGTACTCGGTGAAGCTGGGGGTCATGCTGGCCTCTGAAGAGAAGCTGTTCTCAGACTCTCTGGATGGGGATGAAATCTCCACCTGCCTGTTAACCAGCGGCTCAATCCGCCGGCCTAGCAGTGATGAACTCTCCGCTGTGCTAGGAGACTCAGCCTTCCTCTGAACAGGTTCAGGAATTCGTGCAGCTGAGGAAGGCACATCAGCTCTTCGATAGGCAGCTAATGGTTCCTGCGCTCGTGAAAGCGTGATCTCTGCCCTCCTGGGTGAGGCCGGCTCTGGAATCCTGTTATGAAGCGAGACCTCCGGCCGCCTCAGGCCAAAGCGGGTAATGCCAGGGCTGGGCAAGCTGTCCACCTGTTTGGAGGAGATGTCGATGGAGATTTCAGTGCGGCGTGAAAGCTCCATGCGCCGCCCACTGCTCTTGGGAGAACGCTGACCACTGGATGAGGATTCTGAGCCATGTCTGGAGGAATTTTCTGAGTTTCGGGATCCCAGTTCGTGAAAACGGCTTGTGGCAGAGGAGCGAAGGGGATTGACATTTCGGCGTGAAAGCTGTGAAGGATTTGTAGGCGAATCGACCTCCTCTACTTCGAATGACCTTTTTAGTGCTGCAAATAAAAAGAAAAAGGAAAAAAAAGAAGTGAGTGAGACATTCAGTGTGCGGTCAAGGATCAATCTGATAATGCTTAATATATCAACATAGAGGGCAGGGTGGT
>CM074957.1:15977321-15989432 GCA_037577455.1 Pangasius macronema | reverse complement strand
GAGGGTGTAAGGTGTGTTTTAGAGGGTGTAAGGTGAAGGTAAGAGTATTTTACAGTCATATTCTATCTCTCTTCACCTGCATCAGCTGGACTGTAATGGGGTCTGATACACACAACTACCTGCTCTCTCTCTCTCTCTCTCTCTCTCTGTACAATTCAACATAGTCAATATTATTCAGAATGCCTCAGGTCTGCTGGTTTATGCTCGTCAAACACTGTTTAACATCTGAAATTGTGTTGATGAAAGGATTGAGCAGGATCTGAGAAGACCAGTACAATTCATGAATAAATGGCTGATCCAGAGCACTCCCAGATTAAAAATAAATAAATAAAAAAAAGTACTCAAAGATATGTTTAAAAAATAAATGAGTACTTCCCATGATTGTATTTCATTAATGAGCAGAGGCCATGACATACTGCAGTCCAGGTGAAGTCCAGGTCATTACACCTCCAATATTACAGCAAGTCACGACCCTCATGTTACAGGGAAAACCATCAACTGCGTATTTATCAGTGAACATTTCAGACACCAAGCACAGTGACGCCAGAATCAGTCTGAGGCGCTTCCAGGCGCATGGAAAAGTCAGAGGAGAAGATTCCCGACGTCTAAGGGCTCGTCTAAGGGTGGCGTCTAGGCCGTCCTCGCGCTGTACGTGGTGTGGTGATTGGAGGAGTTTTAAACATATAAAATAGTGTCGAGTTGAAAGCTGAAATACAAACATTATATTTTAATTTAAATTAATTTGCTTATTTATATCACAGCCTACCTGATTTGACACGTTTGACGTGTTTTGACAACATCGCAGCCGTTCACGTGGAGCTCGCGTTCGCAGAACAGCAGCGCGCAAGGGATTATGGGTAATGTAGGAATATCCAGGACAGATGCTAAGGCTAACTTACTGAGCAAACAGCAGCCACACGGCACATAAATCTATGATCACCAAAATATTTCAATTATTTAAGAACTATAAACTAATCCCATTGCCACATTTGGCCAGGTATATCAGAGAAGATTACCTACAGGTCCTACATTACCTTTACAGGTCACTCCCAAATAAACCGATTTCTGGGAATAGTGGGCGTGGCCAGGGGCACGAGCGTGAAGGATGGCCACGCCCCTGGCCACGCCTCTGGCCACAGCAAGGCATTATTATTATTAGTAGTAGTAGTAGTAGTAGTATTGGGTAGTTAATACCTACAGTAATGGAGGCAGTGTGGTAGCTCAGTGATTAAAGCTACTGATCAGAAGGACATGAGTTCAAATCCCACCGCTGCCATTTCTGGGCCCTTGAGCAAAGCTCTTGACCCTCAGCTGCTCAGGTGTATAAGTGTATAAGTGTAAGTTGCTCTGGATAAGGGAAAGTGTTAAATGCCACAGATGCAATGTGTTTATAGTGCGGCTCCCAGTGTCCCGTGATGGAGGCAGGTATCTGAACATCAACACACATGGAATTTGGACTGAACAGATAATGTGTCCTATATAAATACAGATGTGAAAAATATCTAAGTGTTTTTTCCCCTTATGTCATACTGAAAATAAGATTTTACAGCTTGTGGAGTTTGTACAAATAAACCCCTATAAAGTCATGTTCTGCTAATTGCTATTTGTTGTTATAATTTCAGAACAAAAATACTTCCCAGCAGCCCAGTGCTTTCCTGTGTTTCTTGAGCATAGGCAAATGTGTGTGTGTGTGTGTGTGTGTGTGTGTGTGTGTGTGTGTGTGTGTGTGTAAAAACAGCTACTTTCCCCAAGCCATCAGTCAGTGACACCATAATTTGCACAGCCGTCCTTTTTTGCTCTCCATTTTGCACCTTGCACATTTAGCCTGCACGCTGCCCACCCTGATCTCTGTATTATTAGTGTATCTATTTGCACATATTGCACATTGAAATTCTTATGGTAGCTTATCTGCCAAGTACTGGATATATATTAACAGATATCTACTTAACAATACATATACATTTAAATGCAATATTAAGGATATCCAGGGCAAAAAAAGAGAATATACTTCCAAGAATCAAAAACACTCAGAATACTGTGGCATCTGTGTGGTCCCAAGATGTTTATATTTGCATACAGTTGTTTGTGCAGATGTTCGTGGTACCTTCAGTTGTTTGTAAATTGCTCCTAAGGAGGAAACGGACTTGCAGAGGTCCACTATTTTTTTCAGGTTGCTTCGATTTTCCCACAGCATCATGGGACAGGCCCTTTTACAGCCCCACTGAGCTTCCATTAACTCCTAATTATGAAAATTAGCCAATCAGAAGCTTCTAAAAGTCATTACATCAATTTCTGAATTCTCCTAAACTGTTTAAAGAGACAGTCAGCTTGGTGTATATAAACCTCTGACCCACTGGAGTTCTCGTATAGTGAATTAAAGCTGAAATAATCTGCCTCTGAGATGATTAAATTAGCTCTGAGGTAAAGAAAGTAGATGCTGTAATTGACTTGCTAAAATAAAGTATGGTAACATGAAATGCATGAAATGTGAGTTGTGAAAAATGAGAGCCAATATCTTTAGCCTGTGTGTGTGTGTGTGTGTGTGTGTGTGTGTGTGTGTTTGTGTTTGTGTGTGTGTGTGAACGAGTCTGAAGGAACTCATTACAGGGGTAGACTCATGGACCAAGACATAGTCATTGGACTGGAAGAAATCCATGGAATCCTGTCTTTAGAGGTTGTTAAGGTGTGTGGTTGGTTGTCAGTCAGTCACGCTGAACCCCTTACACACTGCCACTTACACAACAGCAGGAGATTTACAGTCAGTTGTCACATTAACAAAGCATCAAAATGTGAGTGGTGTCCGTTTGACCAAAAACTATATTGCGCATTTCATTCCACATATGTAACATAACAACTTACTTGCCTGTAACATCAATATGATTCTGTCTCATCATAAAATTCTTTAAATACCTTTTAGCCTGTAGAAGGTATTTACCAAATTTGGTATGATTTAATGGTCTAGGACATGGAGACCCCCTGCACTCCACAATTTAAAGTTTTCCCTACAGCATGATCCAACCCTTAATACCCTTAATGATCTGGTCCAGGTGAGCTGAGTGAGAGAAAACTTCAGACTATGCTGTGGGGGTCCAAGGACTCTTAGCCTCGGAGATTTTCAAAAGAATTGTCTCTGAATATTATGCAAATTAGCTCCAAATCTAACTGGGTGGAGCAAAGTTTGTGGCTTAGGAGTTGGGGTGGTGGTGTTTTTAAGCCTTTTTATGGATACAGGAGGTACAAACTTATTAAACACAGAACTGTTGTATTGTCTTGCCCGGTATGTCTGCAGTTTGACTGGGGAGTGTGTGCTGCTACAGCCTTAAAATGTGGTGCGGAGCTGGCTCTGCGCAGATACAACGGTCCCTGCGCACACACTCTTTCTGCATTCAGTTCTCAGCTGTAAGGTAAACACATGGACACACACATTTACCCTTTCACACACAGATCTGTCAGTGCTCTGGCTGCTCCACATGGCTCTGACACTCACTGCTGTTCTAACAGCTCCTATGGTTTCTCATATGGTACAAATATGTGCCTATATGCACGAGTGTGTGTGTTGCTTATACTGTAAAACATGCAATGCACGTATCTGTGTGTGTGTGTGTACCCATCCAAAGAACATGTGGACAGTGCAATGTTTACTCTTACTGTAATAAGAGACTTGGCAGGATCTTCAGCGTGAGATTTAAAGCTCCAGTATCTCTACATATGGCAATGCAACGAGGAACAATGCCATGGGGCAAAAGGGATGCAATAACTCCATCAGGGGCCATCCTTTTTCATTTTCATTCACTTATCTATAATGCCATATAACATCACATGCACTCAGTTACTTTTTTCAGACATATGAGATTTTCTATTTGTGTGATGCATATAATCGTATGATAGATCCCACTTTGTTCTCAGCTAGCTCTCACACTTGTCCTATGTACGTGTCTATGGACACGGCGCTGCGATTTCAACAGGTAATTGAGATGCAGATTAGGCACGACGTGGTACAGTAATAAACCGGCATGGAATAAATTTTCCTACCAATCATATATTGTGTGTGGTACAACATTTTTTCAAATCCCCACTTACAACTTCAGTCCCTGCAACAAATGGACGTAAACTTTGTTTTTCTTATCACATTGTATAGAGACATTATGAAGACGAATAAAGCTTGGAAGGACGTAGCGGAGATCACTGGTGTCTCTGGAGAGCGTCTGCAGGTAGAACATTCAGCTTGTGCTGCTAATCAGTTAATAGCGAATATAAAGTCTGGCACGTAACCTACATTCACAACCAATTTTCACCCTTTTTCACTTTATTAAAATATAAGAATACATTTTAAATACATTTTAAAGAAAGTTAAATCATATACTGTAGTAAATCGTGCTATACATTTTGGCTACTACACTTTCTCATTGGACCAAAGAACAGTGTGTGTGATGGAGGGTATACGTCCCCAAGCAGAAACATGAATAAACATGGCCATAACTAGCTATAGCAGTAGTTTACGAGTAGTTTAGCAGTAGTTTAGGAAGGCTTTTTGGAGGGTTTTTTTTGTGTGTTTTTCCCCAGTTTCTCCCCTATTTGGTCAACTCCCGATTCCTACCTATCAGCCAGCTCTCCCCTATCATATGAAGTCTTCCTACCGAGGGGGAGTAAAGGCTAACATATGCTTCCTCCAAGACATGTGAAGCCAACTACATCTTTTCAACCAGTTGCTCACATCACAGGACAGTGTAACACACTCAGCGGAAAGTGCCATTTGCCCTCTTCTGCATAACAGAGCTCATAGACACCCACTAGATTAGCGAGTTGTGATTTACAGGGAGGAGAGCGTATGCCATCACTCCCACTCAGACAGCTCAGCCCGATCACGGATGGCTGTAGCCTAATCAGGAGGTTTTGTGTGTGTAAATGTGCTTTTTCAATATGGAAACAGTTATGTTTTAATAATGTGATAGCAGAATGTATACGGAAAACCCTAATGATTGTTTCTCCACTGGCCTCAGAGCAGCTGAAAAGCACACGTGAGCTTCGCCCATACACTGAATTACCAGTTCTATCTACCACGCTTGTGGTTAAAGGTAGGCACTGAGGATATTACAGGCTAACATCTGACATAGCTATGACATAAACAAGTCTCAGTAAATGCAAGAACATATAAATGTAAGTATTTATGAGGCAATTGGCAGATTGTAAAATGCAACAAAACCTCAGTTTTTAAAAAAAAAATAAAAAAAATTGTGTAAGGTTTCTAGCTAATCAACCTGCTAGTCCCAGTAACTGGGCAGTAATTGGGCTACAAGCTCCTTATATGGCTAAAATTAATAAACACTTAATGTTTATGTTATATTGTGTAACATTACTCACTGGTAACAAACCACAAGCATGTATTTATTAATTAATGTATTTATTAATTAATGGCAGAGTATCATGTAATTCAGCAGTCAATATGTAACAGACATCAGCAGGTAACAGGTTTACAACAGGTTTTAACTCATACTATTAAAGGGTCTAACTGGAGCAGTTTATAGAAGAATGGAAGGTCTTTATCTCCTTAGGTGACAGTTAAGAGTCTACAAATGCAAATTTCCAAGCACTCAACTCATACACCAAGGCCAGTAATTCTTAGTACTGTTCCTAACCTAACAGAGACATCTGGCATGGACGTTCAGAGGCCGTGTCTGACTGCGGGCAGGAGTTTTATACTGTGTCCGAAAAAGAAAAACAAAGAGCAGCAGCAGTTGCACACCCAACTATAATAAGCCTCGCTCCTCTGAAGGAGCCTGAGATCAACGCCAGTGTGGAGGCAGGAAAACTGGAAACAGACAACAGATAAGTTGCAAACTGATATTGTTGTTAAGACCGAAAGACTGAATGATGATCAGCCTTCAGCTGAAGGATTAACCTGCATGCCTATCAGCACAAAAGTTCATATGGTGATGTAACTGACATTTCTAGCATTAATTTGCAGAATAAGTACTGTACAGAAGTAGAACACATGGCAGATAACGGCCTTCCCCAGATGAATCTAGATTAATAAGATTAATAAATTAAGATTTAATGTTTTAATCTTAGCCAAACAAAATGCTACACTGGAGAGGAAGTAGCAAAGACACTGTTCATAAAGAACATATTTGGCTTTACAGTGTGGTGAGTCCAGTGTACAGGCTCCACAAATAGTCCTGTTTCATGGTGCACTTCCACATGCCATAAAGTTTCAAGCTCACCAGCAGCCTAAATGGCTGCATGATGAGGGGTTTTATCAAGCTGGTACAATTTAACGGTGAAGCAAGATCTATCCTGAAATTATTGTCGAGTCCTTAAAATCACAAGAGATGCCAATTTAGGATGTTCACAGCAGGCGGCTTGCAATCCTGTAGAACAACTTTATCATCAAAATAAATAAATTATATCGTAAGTTTGGAGCAAAATTATAAGAACCGTTTTTCTGTCAGTCTTCTGTCACCGAGCCAGTGGTATGCTGTCTGTGTGGTGAAAGTGTGTTTATAGTTCACTTTTGGGGACAATATTTATTATCCAAACACTTTGACACTTCCTATGTAATTATGCCCACTAAACGCCACCGCACTTGGAGTGTTTTTCTTCTCCGGTGCTCCACCACCCCACCGCCACAACCCCCCACCTCCATCCCCGGACCCCGGACCCTGGACCTGCTGTCCTGTCTCGTTTGGAAAGTGTGAAGCCCCAGGAGATGAAGCAAAAGACTCACTAATAGACACACAACTTGTCATACATTATATATATATATCATGTGTCAGGCAAATGCATGTAAGCAAATGCATGTACCCTGTGTGTGTGTGTGTGTGTGTGTGTGTGTGTGTGTGTGTGTGTTTTTATGTATACTGTCTATGTATATTTGTCTGTCAGGTGAATAGAGGTGCTGAGAGAAGAGAATTGCAGGGGGATAAAAGAGATGCCAGGGCAAATTATTGCCAGCGAATGGAGGGAATAAAGAACACATAGTATTTAGGTGTTAAGTATTTAGTTTGTGCAGTTCAGAGACACAGCATACACTGTATGTAATTAGCAAGCATAAACTCACTTTTTGTTCCCCTCACACACACAAAAATACAGACCAAATTCCTACATGATCTTCAAAACATACTCATTTAACAGAGCTGAAGAGAAACACAAAGTGAGAGACAGACCACTGAGACAGATGGGCAGAAATGAGAGGGAGAGATTATTAACAATCACTAGGCAGGTTAACTGTTACAGGTCATCTGTTGAAAAAAAGATAAACCAAAAGCATTAATGTTTCCATGTACCCATGACCACAAACCGAAGGGGTGAAGCATTCAAACCTGCCCAGATAGCATGAAGAATATGAATTTGATGCAAGAAGAGGAACACTAACCTTCAAAGTCTGAAATGATCCCCTCCAAATGAGCATTAACAGTGGAATCAGACATTTTGTGGGTGAATATGAAAGCTCGGTATTCTGTTTCCCAGCAAGGCAATCTCTCACAGATGCACTCCAGTCTCTGACCTCCAAACAAATCCCAAATTAGGAGGCAGCGGGGGGAGGGGGAGCTAAGTGATTGCCGCTGTCCACAGATCCAAGCCCTCTACTTTCTTAAAGGACAAAAACTTCTTCTGCTTCCTCTGCTTCCTCCAGTACTCTGAATGCAGCAGACCTCAGAATGAGCAAGCAATAACAACCCCCACCCCCTACTCGTACTCTTTCTCTTGCTTTCACTCTCTCCCTCTTTCCCTCGCTCCTCCCTAACACTGTGTACTTTACACTCTGAAATGGGTTCTTCTAGCGAATAGTCCATGTTTTTACTCAGTTAGGATTCAGCATGTCCACCTCACACATATGAACACAAACATAAATACATACCAACGTGTACCCACGCTCAGGGGTTCGTACAGTGGAGGGGTCGAGAAGCTGAGATCACAGACCTCCATAAATCTCCAGCACCGAAACTACAAGGTCTCTGTCTGCCTTCAACTCCACCTAACTCACAAATTTAGAAGAATGCATAATGCAAACCAACATTTCGGGTTGAAGTCACTGCTAAACATGAGAAAATACTTCGCTTTCAGCAGCAGGAACTGATTCAGATCACCGGTGGGATGGAGGAGTATTCCTGTAGCTTGTTTTTGCCCTACATGGCTTTTTCAGTTATCAGTAAGTCTCCACCTAACTCACAACTCAGACATGAACAAATCCACCAGTATTTCTTTAAACATTCAAACAGTTACCATTAAGAACTGAAGACTAAGTGAAGTATTACAACATCTCACTGCTGGGATATAAAAAGTCATCAATTATTTAGCCTTTCCATATGCTTTGTCATCAGTATGAGGCCTTGATTTTGGTAAATGTACTCATTGCCCTAACTTCCAATACATTAAAAAGGTGTTAATCGATTCTCTATATCTAATATCTAATCTATATCTAATCTATATCTAATCTATATCCACAGTTTTATATAAATGTGCTCATTCTAATACATTACCATTTCTAAAGTAACACATTACTAACACATTGTCACATTAATGTCAGTCGCCTTCCAGGCCATCTCTGTTTCTCTGTCTGTTTCTGTGTGGATTCTTCAGCCTTCAAACTGAATATTCCATGTCTACAGTCATCTATTACTTCAGATACTTTTAACTGACTGCGTAGTCCCAACACACTGCTGGTGATTTTCTACACATCAACCTCAACTGGAACTCCACCATTAACACTCTCACAGTTACATCACTATTTATCATTTATGTATATAGCGTACTCAAGCGCTCTTCCGATTCCCTTTTCAGAACTCTTTCTTTTTAGAACCGTCTTCAACTTCAGCCTTCTTTCATGTGGATCCCAAGCCAATTTGTGCCTTCTGACTAGCAAAATTCCTACATCGTGCCTCCTCCTTTCCATCAACACTTCAAGGACATCTAGTGAACTCTCAAACACGTGCAGTTGAAAACTGCACCATTGCCAAGAGAACAGTCTCTCAGGCACGGACCTGTAAGGGCAGGAATAACACTGCTTGAAATATAGTGAAATGACAGATGACATCAATGGTGTCAAGATGGTGTAAGTGACATTACATATTGTAAACAAATTCACATGAAATAAAAATAATAGACTACTGTTACTGTAGGAATGTGCTTGTGCAACAGTGAATTACTTACTAATTTAAATAATATTTCCTCATTTATGAAATGTTACAAGATATTATGACTATTTAATACTGCTCCGTTTGAATATATGTATTGAATGTTATTACTGCACCTCATGAAATAACACGGACCAAACGACCCAGCACTTGTCACTAAATGACCAGCTCCACTTGGAGGAAGATCCTGACTGGCAGCTGTCCTTATCTCTTTAAAGAGATATCACACATCACATATGTGCACTGTGGAGGAAAGCAATGGAGTGGAGTCAGGCATATCCCTGCCACTGTAGTACACATAAATGGCTCAGGTCTCTACTGCCTAGCTGAGTTTCAGTTGAAAAGTAATGCGACTCAGACTATCCCATTCCCAGGGTAGACAAATTGGGGTGGAAAACACCAGATACTTCTTCCAGGACAGCTTCCACTGGGCCAAGGATGCCTCACCTGCTAGGGGACTGCACCCAGGAAACTGCTGCAGTTCCCTGCACTAAATTATCTAGGAGTTCTTCAGGCTTGCTGGCATGGATTTAGTTGGGTTGCTACTGGAATGGTATGAACTCTGAAACATAATTTGAAAACTGGTTCTTCTGTTTAACTGGCGCTGATGCCTAGTATGAACGAGACTTGTGTTCCATTTGTGAAGCCATTTTATGACAGCCATACAACTTTATCAGTTGTAAGGAATGGAGAAGAGAACATATGAATGCCTGAACACATGCCAGGGCAATAAAACAAGCCACTAGCTCTGAGATGTAGGTAAAAGTAAAAGGTCAGGAGGTGGAGGTTTCAGGAAACAAATCAGCTTAATGGATAACTACAACTTGTGACCTTACTATTATGGGATCCTGTCTCCCATTCATTCTTAACCCAACTTAAACCGCATTATACTAAGGGTATGAAGTTCACACTGGAGGATAAGACAAACGGTCTTAAATAAACTGTTAGTATGCAGAAAGGCGAATGATTATTCAGATAGTTTAACGCAATCTGACACATGCAAATCACTGTTTGCATTTTTACTTCCACCACCGACTGTAACACAAGCTAGGAGTAGTATACCCAGTCATGGATATGTGCACAACATACAAATTCTGGAAAGAAAGACAACTGGATTGAAGTAGGAGCAAAGGATGCCTTTCATTCATTCATTCATTCATTCATTCATTCTGAGTCTATCCTGGTAATACTGCACATGAGGTGGGAATACACCAAGGTCGGGACATCACTCCATTGCAGGGTACCAAACACACACGCATACGTTTCTAAGGTAACTTAGTGTAGCCAGTCCACATACTGGCATGTTCTTGGGGGAAAAGATGGGGAAACTGGAGGAAAACCTCTTGGACATGGGGAAAGGATGTGAAATTCTGTACAGACAGTAACCCGAGTTCAGGATTAAACCAGAGACTCCAGAGCTGATAGTCAACAATACTCCCACTGCTCCAGTGTGCCACCCTAAAGAATCTCTCTTAAATTAATATAACCATCTCTGAACAGAGATGGGGGTCTGCATAACCTTCCTGAGATTACATTTTTAGCATTTCGTGGTGCACTTATCCAGAATGGGATAGGCCAAGGTCCAACACCATCAAGCAAAACTCCTATCAGGAAGAGGCTAGTACAGGAGTTAATACAGCTGTGAGAAATCTACATTTCTTTTAGATTTACTGTTTGCTTAAGCGTTTAGTGAAGAGGAAGGTCTTCTGTCTTCAGTCTTCATTTGAAGACAGCCAGCAAGCTGACTGCTTGGACAGCCAGGGGAAGTTCATTTTACTGTCTTGTAAGTCTCTTGATGCATCAAGTTTAGCCATGCTTGTGTGTACACAATGTGTGCAGCTGCATTCTGGATCAGCTGCAAGTGTCCGATGACACGCAGGGGAAAAATGTGCAAGGAGCAAGATGCAATAGTCCATAATGAGGGAAAGAAATGAAGAAATAAAAAAAAATAATTGTTCTGTAATTGCATCTTTACACCCTAAATGTGACATTCCTAGAAATTCCTTTAGTCTGTTGGGTAACTATGCCATGGCATACAACAATACACTTTCATACTTTTCTAAAAAATATGTAAATATTTACTATAAATTCAACAAGAAACTATATTTTATTCTTAAAAACAACTACTATCTACTACTTTGTTTATATAAAAAACAGTCCAGTACAAATCTCTAGTTCAGACTGTGAGTGATAGAGCTGAGCCAGAATTCACATGTATGCATTCTGAATAATCTTTATACATTTTAAACCTTCAATCTTCTGCCACTCAATTCACCAACATATTTTTTTTTTTGTTTATGAGTATATGTTTGATTTCATTGGAAACTGAAATACAAAGTGACACAAGGGCCAATATTTGCAGAGCCTACCATTTCCACAATAAAGTCCTGAATTCCTGAATGTTGGGTCTAGAGAGAGAAGAGAGAGGGTGAGCCAGAAGGAGAAAGGGGAGTGAGAAAGGAGCCCAAACTACATTTATTTCTTCAGTTTCTTCAGTAAGAAATAAATGTGCACTTTCTCGAAATGAAATTAATGAAAACAGTGTCACCAGTTTTTCAGCTATAGCAACTAGGACAGAAACTTTTTTCAAACAACTGAAGAAGACTTTCTGCTTGATGTCTACAGTTTGGAGAGCAACATTGCCACCTTGTGCAGCTATAAAGTAAGCAACATGCAGCAAGCAGCCAAAGAGCACGACACTGTATTAGTGGGTGACTACAACCATCCTACAGGCCACATGGAGAAAAGACATTTAGGATAAATTATAATAAATATGATGGTGGGTAAAATTAAGGCACTTTGCTGAACATGGCTGTAATTCCTAAAGGGTAAATGCCATATTTTTGCGGAACATCTTAAAATAAAATTCATTGTGGTGGTATATAAAGGCAAAACCCGACTACACACACACACACACACACACACACACACACACACACACACACACACACACACACACACACACATATATATATAT
>CM074957.1:15961823-15977289 GCA_037577455.1 Pangasius macronema | reverse complement strand
ACACACACACACACACACACACACACACAAATATATATATATATATATATATATATATATATATATATATATATACATTTTTTATTATTATTTATTTATGTGTGAATATAACTTTCACAGCTTGGTTGGGTGTAAAGTTTTCTTTTCCTGTTGCCCAGTTGAACTCGCCAGCTCTCAAGTGGCGCAACAGAAAAGCATGTACTTTGTAGTCAGAAGATTGTGAGTTTGAACTCCGATGATAACGCAGCCATCTGTGGCCGGAAGTCCAAGAGAGCCACATTAGCCGTGCTCCCTGGGTGAGAGGGCTGGCATTACTCTTGCTCCTGTGAATTACAGCAAAGTTAATCAATTATGGGGATCTATGAACTCATATATGTGATAAAGGACAGTTAGCGCTTTCCTCCATGTGTGTTAAGCTGCCGTGTGATACAGCATGTGCAGCAGTTCAAAAAAGGTGCAGAGGCTGGCACATGCTAGAGGAAGCACATGCTAACCCTCGCCTTCCCTGATAGCTGTCATATGATAGGGGAGACGTGGCTAGTGGGTGGAACTTAGCAATGGCCAAAATTGGACAAAAGTAAATCCATCCATCCATTTTTTTCTGCTTATCTGGGTTTGGGTCGCAGGGGCATCAGTCTAAGCAGAGATGCCCAGACCTCCCTCTCTCTAGCCACCTCCTCCAGCTCCTCCACGAGGATACCCAGGCGCAGGGTCTGGTCTACTCTATATATTAGAAAGGTAGATCAGGAACCAGACGGGGCACCAGAAGTGGGGAAACCTGCACGTCAAAACACCTCCCCAGGGAGGTGTCCAGGAGGCATCTTAGACAGATGCCTGAACCACCTCAACTGGCTCCTTTTGATGCAGAGGAGCAGCAACTCTACTTTGAGCTCCCCTGAATATCCAAGCTCCTCAGTCTCTAAGGCTGAGCCCAGCCACCCTGCAAAGGAAGCTCATTTCTGCTGCTTGTATCCACAATCTCATTCTTTTAGTTACTACCCAGAGCTCATGACCATTGGTGAATGGGATGTAGATTGACCAGTAAATTGATAGCCTCGTCTTTTGGCTGTATTCTCTCTTCACCAGGACAGACCGGGACTTCGCCTTTTGGCTCAACTCTCTCTTCACTACAACAGACTGGTACAATGTCTACAAGATGCTGAGGCTGCATTGATCCATCTATCAGTCTCTTGCTCCACTGTACCCTACAGTCCTAGAGGAGTCCAACGCGCGAAGTCTGACCTTATGCTGTAAATACGGACGAAACTCTCGCTCCCGTTATACAGGGACCTAATGGCCCATAATAACAGGTCCCCCAGGCACCCCATACTCCTGAAGCACCCTCCACAGGATCCCACGAAGGACAGTCATATTTCTTTTCCAAGTCCACAAAACATTGTACAAAAGTAAAATAAAAAATAAATTAATTAAAGCACCTGCACTGATATGGGCAGAGCATCACAACAGGAAGTGAGTCATATGAAATCTGTTGGTGCGCTGCGATTATCAGACCCCCTGGAGTCTGAAGTCTAACGCCCCCTCTTAGTGCATGACTTGTGAGTAAAGTCCTGTCCCATTAAATGTGAATAAGATAGTCTACATGACATTATTCACTGAAAAAAAGAATGTCTAATAAAACTAAATGAATACCAGGATTACAAAGTGTTTTACTGTCACAGAGACGAGGAATTAGCTGATAATAAAAGCTGTCCTTTTCCGAGTGTACACTGACTTGAAGTGTTTTCGTGAGTTTTTCTGTGTTTTGCAATACAATTAACACACTCGATCCTACTGGCACTGTGCTGAATTGCTGGCACATTTTTAAACAATCTGATTTGACTGGACCTTCACTAATTATAACTGAAAACGTATTCATTCTAACCCCAAAAGCCACAGTGGAAATGAAAATACTAAAAATATACCTGTCACACCTACACACGCCAATCTAAGCTGCCATCTAAGGCATTATTTCTGTGTTTGCACAACGATCTCAGAAAGTAGGGCTATAAATGTACAAGGTGTAGTCGAGTTTATCATTAAGCAGAAAACAAACACAGTGAATAAGTGTGGAGTGCAAATCGTTATCCAGCATTATTGGTCAGATTGCAAAGTGGATCCACATGTGGCTGGGAAATGCACTTGCCATTAGTACCAAGTACAGACATTGTTGTCTACTACGCTACTATGCCAACATTTATCAACTCATATCGTATTCTCTGTTTGTCACCATTACGCAACCAGCTGTCTTTTAAAATGCCTCAAACTCTTTACAAACTCCATTAATCCCCATAGCCTGTCTCTTCTTATTTTCCCTTCTGGAGCTCAATCTGGAGCCCACACGGACATCTTGCTTTGAAGGGACAAAGAAAGAGAGAGAGAGAGAGAGAGAGAGAGAGAGAGAGAGAGAGAGAGAGAGAGAGTCAGTTTAGTGTATAACCAGGCACTGGTTACATGGGCAATAAGATCAGGCAGAGAGAAGCCACTGTACTTTGCTCTACTGTTTTAACAGTAGGTTGGTTGGATGGCACTCAACACTCAACTCCTCACTCACAGAGACTGCAATCACTGAGTCCGTTGTTGCACTGACACATATAGTCTGAAAGCATTTCACGCACACACACACACACACACACACACACACACACACACACACACACACACACACACGCACACACACACACACACACACACACACACACACACACGCACACTTTATGGGTTGCTATTACAGCATGGCTGCTTTCCTGTGGAAAATATCTATGGAAAAACAGCAGTTCCAGTGAACATAGCACAAACCCACAAGAGCAAAGCCACCAGGGACAAAAGTAGTAGACACGAGCAGCTTTTTTAAAACTTTGCACCAAAAGTTTAACTACGCAAAAGTCTGGCATCAGCATATGTAGATCTTACTAATTAACATTACAGCTTATGGTACATAAAACCAGCCCGGCTGGGATCCAGCAGCGCGCTCTATAACCAAACTAAAAATACCAAAGAATGTGTCTCTAACACTTAGCTGTATGAGGTGCAGTAAGGCCCTGCTGCTCAGCAGGACAAAGCGCTGACAGTTGCTCATGTCTTACCTGCGATTTTGTCTCCCTCCATAGCCAGACACACACCCTCCAAGGCCACATATATCCTCTGCTTTTCTCCTCCAGTATTTCCTGGGCTTTCCTTCTCTTTCCCACAATAGCACTGCTGCCTCACTCACTCACTCATGGTCTCCCTCCCTCACATGTGCTCTCTCTCTCTCTCTCTCTCTGTCTCTCTCTCTGTCTCGTTCTCTCTCTCGCTGTCTCTCTCCTTTCCCTCAGTTTAATTTATTCCTTGTGCTGTGACAATGTGTGTATCCAGGATTACAGCATACCCATGTGCTCATCATATGGAGATTTCATTGCTTTTTTTTCTCTTAGTTCACTTAGTTATATTCCCTCTCTCCCTCCCTCTCCCTCTTTCTCTTTACTGTGACACTGAGGCAGCATTGTATCTGAGATGGAAATTTTAGGTCATGTGATTTGAGCTCCTCTTCTGAAAATATCTCTCTCTTCTCAGTGGCATGAGGAATCCTGGAGCGGCGTTTGATTTTGGCCACACCACACTCCTCATAATGCTACGTACTCTGTGTGTATACGTGGATGATCATAAAGAGAAAGTTAACAGAAAATAAATCACAAATAAGGAGCCTTACACCAGCACCAAGCCAACACATATGTGAATACTACCCTGGGCTAGGTGGAAATGTTATTATCAAAGCTGGGTTTAATCCACATGACATTTTAGTGCATTGCTCAACCAGAGTAAAGAAAGAGCTTTGGAGGTGACTGGAGTGTGGAGGCTGTTTCTTTGTTCCGACACTAAGACACTTTAACTTATTCACCACAACTGGGGGTCAGGGGCTGTTTGACAAGCACACAAATGGGAGAGAAGCCCAAACACACCCAAGTGTAAAGATACACTTGTGTGAGCATGCGAGGTCAAACCACACCCTCCATGTCGCAATACAACTTCTCTCCTCAACAGAGCCCTGAGAGATCCTGCCACAGGTCTGACCATTTTATATACTGCCATACAACCATGCTTTCAGCTCAGTCAAGCCATATATACATATATATATATGATAATCACCATAAAGACTGACTGAAATAAAACTTTAGCCCAATCCTTTACCTTCAGAATTTTGAAGGGAAACATTTCAAAACCTCATAATGTCCACCATGTTTTAACTATTTGAAAAAAAAAACAAATCATTCATCCAATTCTATCCTTACTACATTTTTAAAACCACAACTGTAAAGGAAGTACCTTAAAGAGTATGACAATATGCACAGAAGCCTGTTCTTATTTATATTGTGAAGTATCTGTTTTATTTATCATGGTCCTGACTGTACTTAGTTGTATTTTAAACTGCTCGTGTACGTATATATTTTATACCCATAGCCTTACTCGTGCAGGTCAACAGCCATTTGCCTCTTTTGTGTTGAAATCTCTTTGCTGTTTTACAATCTCATGTATACAACCTCATATTTGATCAGAGGCAACAAAGTTTCTTGAAACTGAAAGCAATTTTAAAGGTTTTTTTTTTTTTTAAAGATGATTTGTTTGCATTTTAAATACTTTAACTACTCTGTAGGCATGTCAGTAATACAGACTCCCAGCCCACTCCCTTCAGACATCCGTACATTTAAGTAACAACCTACTTATTACATTTTACTCATTCATAAATAAATTGATGCTGTTTCCATTCCCATTCCCTATTTACACATCATAGAAGCAAATTGTCAACCTTCTGAATGATGCAGAGATGGTGTAGTCTTACATGGAACCTAGGGGTCTACCTGAATTGCACACTGGACTGGACAGATAGCACCAATGCAGAGGAAAGGCCAGAGCAGACTCCTCTTCCTACAGAGGCTCAGGTCTTTAATGTGTGGAGCAGGCTACTAGAGTTGGTCTATAAGTCTACGCAGTCCATTGTTCAGTTTCCACTGATTCGAGGGTCAGTTGTGTGATGGAGCTGGCTTTCCTGAGCAGCTTACTGAGATGGTTACACAGTGAACGTCCAGTTCTGCCCATCCTCTTCATGGTGCTTTCCAGGAGCACCTTTAGCTCTCCACAGGGCCTCCCAGAATGAATAAATAAAAGGACAGACTTCGTTCATACATATAACATCCCATATCCCCCAAACCAAACTCATCACTCGGTTGTTGTGAAAGTCTGTGTGAGGTTTCTCTTCTGCACCTTGTCATGTTCTTCTGCACTGTGTGTGATTTGTTAATACGTCGAATTCTGCCTATATATTATTTCCACACACTGTCTTTCTATTGTACCCATTGCTTTTGCTGCTGTAGCACCCAAATTCCCCTTCAGGGATCAATAAAATATCATGACTGAACTGACCCTGGAGCTGTGAGGTGATAATGCCACCCGCTGTGCTACTACGCCATCCATTACGTTATTCCTATTTAGTATTTATTATATATTTTTAGTACTGATCTTATTCTAAATTAATTCTAAAGCACTCTGAATTACATTCTGAATGAAGTTTTATATATAGTGCTATACAGATCATATCACAGTGTCTTGCCTTGTGTATACGTGTATACTGCATTCATCTTAATACCGGAACGTACTGACAGCGCGTCTGAACCACATTCTAAATGTTCTCGCGAGCACGTTAGACAGAAACACTAATATATCTGAAGCTGATATATCTCACTGCAAAAGGAAGTCTGAGTGGTGAGGCATCACCACAGATATTCTCTCTCTCTCTCTCTCTCTCTCTCGCTCTCTCTCTCTCTCAAACACACACACACACACACACACACACACACACACACACACACACACACACACACACAAACACACAAACACACCGAATAAAAGATCCGAAGTATTTCCATGGAAAGGAAATGCCTCTTTGGTTGCTAGCAGACACAGACAGAATGACCTCATACGTACGTACACACACCGCCACCAGGCTTAATGAACAAATGAATACATAGAACAGTGAATCACAACCATCTGGATAGTAACGTGACTTTAATAAAACAATTATTGTTGGTGGATCTATTGTGACAAGTGGTATTATTGCTTCGTTTACAACAAGCTGAGATTATAGCTTGAGTTTTCTTTACTGGTAATATAATTACAGTCTGGACGAGTGTTCAGTACTGCATAAGAAGTCATAAGGATATGGAATTGATATGCCTTGAACGTACAGTATGCAGTGGATTCGTGAGTGATATGCTGTTTATACAGATAAGCACAATATTTTCCACTGCATAAAATGATTTAACAATAAATAAATGTGTACAAAAAAGAAATCATGCCAACAATTGTGTATTAACTGTTGACTCAAAGCTACTCACTTACAGTGCATCACACAATGCTAAAAAATGTGTGGCTCTTGTAAAGCTTTACTAAGAAGAAGGCTTATTTGCATGTTAACCTACTCATAGGGTTAAATAGTTTATCGACTGGTGACTGTGTTCAGCGCTTCAGCTGATACTCACCGGTCCCCGTGGCCCCAGTAGAATCTCCTCTCTCGAGCCTCCTCAGCCTGCCGCTGCCGGACCGGGCTGGTGGGCCTGTGAATAAATAAACCTTAATGCATTTTTCATCTCATTTCTGAACTGAAGAAAATAGAAGATGATCTGACCTTAGCAATGATAGCATACAGAACATCTCACTAAATAAAAAAAAGTCATTTTGTAAAAACTACAAAATTGTTCTTTTTTTCCACAGTAACTCTTTTGTTTCTTTCCAGTTTCTTCTGGCGTTTTTCATCATGATGTCACTCCACCTCATGAATTAGCTTATGAAAGACAAAATCAGCAGTTTGAACACTTTTCCCATTCCCAGCATATGTCCAAAGGATGCTACTGACATCAATAGATATAAGGTAAATTCCACGAACAAGGTACACATAATCCAGCATAAATCTCTGCCATGGAAGCATTATATTCCTGAATCCTGTGTAACTGACACACCATCTGTATCCAGAGGTCATTTTAACTGCTGCGGTTTATAGTGTACATAAAGAGAGTTTGTGCAAGCAGCAGCGTGTAAGACGGGATGTAACTGCACAAGCCCGAGCTATCACTGGCCCAGGCCCAAATACGGGCCTCAACACAGCCAGGGTGACGCACATGGGACCTCACTGAGAACGTCTGTCAGGATTTCACATGCTAACAAAATGTCATGTTTCATTTTTGTGAAATTCAACATTTTTGCCAGTAGGCTCACGCTGCATGAACACGTGCATCACCACCACGCCTTCCACGTAAATTAATGGGATATATGGTATTATTTAATTATTTGTGCTTTTTATATCTTCTAAGTCTGAGTGTGTCATTACTGTTCATACCACACGAGGGCACAAGATGCAGGTTTACAATAAACTAATCTTGGTTGAATTTGAAGGCAAGAAATGTGTTCAGGCAGCTTTATGGTTACAGACTGTAACTTCAGTTATTATTATTATTAGTAATAGCAGCAGTAGTAGCAGTAATAATAAAAACTTGTTCATTTTAAAGGTTAGAGGTACCAGAAATGGCCGACAAAGTTAAGTAAGATCCTTAAGTAAGTAAATATCCTTATCACTAAATATGTTTGGCTAAAATACTAGCATGGCCATCATGCACACGATTTTCTGTTTCTTGACAGACTGACGTCGCTGCTCAGATGTAATCAGTAGTAATGTAAGTGCAGCTTTGCTCTCTACATGTTTCGGTTCTTTTAGCGGTCAGTAAACGTATCAATGGTCCCAGTGGGTATAGTAAGCCTCATCAGAGTCAGATATTCCTGTGGGGGATTTGTGCCAACTTAGCAGCACAAATATTTCCTTTGTTAATTCCTAAAGGAGCACAGTAATGGATACTCTAATATGAAGTTGCAGCATATCTCCTAAGATACTGGTGCAAACGACAGGGCCGCCCCTTTCAGGCGCTTGATAGAGGCACTATTTGAGTAAGAGGTGGTCCACCGTTTGTACAGCACACCCAAAGAGATGTAGAACTTTATTTTACTAGCAAGCATTACTCTGTTTCACAACACCTCAAGAATGATAAGTGAGAAGAAGCAAAACATTGTTCAGCACATGCATCCCTTAAAGGTCCTGCAGCACAATGGCACCCGGTCCTGGGGCTCCAATGCACTACATTTCAAAAGACAACAATGTACAAGGCAAGGGTAACCAAGCGTATAATTATGAACCACTTCTTATCTGATCCAAAGTAAACTGAACTTGACAAGAAGAGATATGTTTCAGTGGGTAGAAGGCAATCTTGTGCTGACAGGAATTTTCTTCCTTGACTCAAGGGTGGTTTGCTCCATCATTACCCACAGGCTTACGCACTGTATACAGTATATACCAAATCACTGCTTTACACCACTCATGATTCACTCTTCAACAGGAAACAACAATGATAGCAGATAATGACATAGTAATGATTTTGGCAAGTGTCCACACATCCTATAAATACCTACATTTCAGAAGTGTAAAGCTAAGACGAGCACAGTCTCAAGATCGAGCCTAGGTTTAATCTGCCTTGGATTAAATGATGAATCTTCACTATACTCAGCTATACTTAGAATATACAAATTTTATAGAGACTAACTATGATTAAGGGGCATAACAAGGCAATTTGAAGTACCTGATGCACAAGGAGAGAGCGGTGGGGTTCATTCATGAAACACGGTTTGAGGAGCATGTTAGCTGAATGGAGATCATTTTTAACACGAGTTAAAAAACATAGCAGGCCTGAGAAGTGAAGAGCCATAACAGAAGCCTGCCACATTCCTGCGTCTGCACATAATAATTACTAAGCACACAATCTGGTTTCAAAGAAATAGAGATGGGTGGGGAAAGAGTGAGATAAATAAAAAGGGACTGAGCAAGCGAACTAAAGGGGGAAAGAGTGACAGAGGGAGAACCATCTGTTCTTCTAAATTCCAGCCCCGATTCATGGGAGAAAACAGAGCATCAAAGCACCAAAACCAGAGCTGCCTAAGCAAGAGAGTACAGAAGCTGAGGGTAATTTGCTCAGCAGAAACAGTATTACTAACAACTGGTGGCTTCTGTAAAGTGTCTTCTGTTAGCAGAGGTCTATCGGTCATCGTATGGGAAAGAAATTAATAGAATTTTTGTGTGAAAAATGGACTTCCCTTTTCAGTGCTAAACAGAAACATTCAGAAAAACACAGCATCTTACTGCATAATAAAATGACAAAGTGTTTCAAACTCTGCTTTTAAATATATTCCAAACTCCTTTTACATTCAGTTCTCATTAAACGCTTTCAGTCTGCTTTTAACCCTGTTTATATTAGGGGTGTAACACAGTGCCACTATCTGTATCTATATTATTACTATACAAATATTTATATCTGTATTCATGTTCAGATTTGGAAATTCAGAAATACTGTAAAACACTGGAGTAGAAAACAGGGTCCTGGATGAAATATTTAATTTTTCATTCACAAATTATAACAACAAATTGCATTACTGGATTACTGATCAGAAGGTCGCGGTTTTAAACCCCAACACCGCAAAACTGCCACTGTTGGGCCCTTGAGCAAGGCCCCTAACCCTCTCTGCTCCAGGGGCACCATGTCAGGGCTGACCATGCACTCTGACCCCGACTCCCTAACAAGCTGGGATATGTGGGAAAAAAAAAAAAACTTCCAGAACTATCCAGAAATATCTGCAAAGTTCACTGGAACTGCTGGACAAGTTCATTGGACATGCTGCTGTGAGTCAAAATGGGGTCCTTTAAGCATTATTTCAATACCTATGTGATTTTCCAGGAAGATAGTCTTTTAATAACAATGGAGAATTTCCATTTAAGAATGACAAAACATGCACGAAGAATGTACAAGGTAACAGGTTTGGAGAATCCATCGAACCCATGGAGAACCCATCGAACCCATGGAGAACCCATCGAACCCATCGAACCCATGGAGAACCCATCGAACCCATGGAGAACCCATGAAGCCTTCCGGTGCGCCTCCTATTCACAGCTGTATCTGTATCTGTTTAGAACAAACAATGCACATCCATAATTTATATACAGCACTGTTTAATTCTCAAATCTGGTGTTGATTAATTTCCTATAACAGCAGGTCTGGCGATTGTTCTGGCTGTAACTCAAACAGTAGGTTTATATTAGTTTGCTTATTATAATACATTATTGTTTCTACAGTAACAGTGAATTCACAGAGACTAGCACGGCAGACACTCCACCTAATCTAAGCCTTCGTAATAGTGTGAGGCTTTTTTTTCTGTCTTATTAACTTCAAGAGAAATTAAGGGAACAATTGCTAGCTCTTATAACATGATAAAAGGAACTGACCTGTTGCTTCCAACATTAAATACTATTAGAAATCACTAAAAAGTATGATGTTGTCTTTCCGGAGGAGCTGTGAAAGGAAAATAATCAGATTCAGGACATCACACACCCTGTGTTATATTCCTAAAAGACAGAAAACAGCACTCCATTCTTTGCCTGGGACAGTGGCTACATATGTACACAATGTCAGAAACATTTAGAAGAAAGCTATGAATAAGTGCTTGTATACTGAAAGAATATTTGAAAAAGTTCTTGTACTGAGCAAGTTCATCGTTCACCAAAACCACATCCTTTTTGTCGGTTAACCCTCCTGTCATTCAGTTAAAAGCTTAGAGGTGTAATTGCCATTAATTCCGAACCCATAGTTTAAAAACTTAGAGTTTTTTTTTTTACCACTGTGTAAAATGATATAGTCACATGGCTAATCAATATACAACAAAATAATGCACTGTTAATATGTGTGTATATTATTTTCCAGAAATAAACTAATGAACTATAAACTTAGTCTGCAGGCACTAGAGTAAGAAGCAGGCCATGCATCATGTTTCCCTGGCCATAAATACACTGCTCACCCAGTGGCGACAGATCAGGCCATCGAAGGAGGAGTGAGATAAAGAAGTGATCACTGCTCAGATGTGCTCGGAGCAAAGATTACTCTCTGGTGGGCAATTCTCCAGCAAAGTGATTAACAAAGACATTCATTCATTCCTGTATAACGATTCCCTTCCTGTTGAGTAAGTGGAATCCCTGACTGTTTCACAGCCTTGCGGTAAATAAGCTCAGATACATCACACTCCATTTCAGAGGAGTCCGACAATTCTCTAAAGATTTTAGTTTCAGTCAGTCACTACCTGTAATATTAAATCCACTATATGAATACTGTTACACATTTAAGGAAGCCATGTGATATGTGGAATATAATGTTCACACATGACCAAAACAATGCTAATGTATACCACTATTATGCTCGTTGAATAAAATGTGTCGTTTATATTGCACTGATATTGTAAGTTACTCATTTACCGGGAGGGCTGAGTCTGTGTCATAAGCACATTTAAATAAATGAGTTTGGGTGTTGAAAAGAAAGCTGCGCTGAGAAATGATTCCTTGGACTGAAGCTTTGTAGATCTCTCTCTCTCTCTCTCTCTCTCTCTCTCTCTCTCTCTCATTGTTGTCTTTCTCCTCCACAGGCAAGCTGAACTACTCTATAGCTTATGAACACAGAGCAAATTACACTGCTAGACAATAGTTTTAGAGAGAGAGAGAGAGAGAGAGAGAGAGAGAGAAAGAGAGCGACTACATGATCCAACATGTGTGTGAGACTAGTTGGGTGTGCTGTATCAATGACTTTGGCTAACCTTAAGACATTCTACATTCCAGTTAAATAAGTGTGTACACAGCATGTACTGAGGGGTTACAGGGCTGTGCAGATTACAGAGGACAAAGCAGGCAGGCTTCTCAATGTAAAGCCATCGTGTAACCGCCCCAGTATGAATGGAAAACATCAACAGTTAAGCAGTGAGAAAGGAAGTGAAATGTTAACGCACAAAAGCCCGCCAAACAATACACTGAGACGAAGTGTTTGACTCTGATATATGCTAAAGTCACAGCATGAGCAGAATAATAAGAAGGTGTCTTTTAACGTCTCGTGTATTCTGTCCTCTTGGACAGGTCTCTCGGCAAAAACTCATGTGCTGTAGAAAATGTCAGTTTGCTGATCTAAAAACAGTGCCATGTCGATGTGCACAGATGTTTCTCAATAAGGAACTGTAGCAGTGGAACATGCCAGCTAGGGGTTTGTGGGGTTGCCTGACACACCCTGTAGGCAAAAGTAAACAAGATAAGCAGGATTACAGGCTTTGGTAACTGTTTATTAGCCACTGTCTGCCAGCATCTCTCCTGAATTACAGCAATAAAATCTTACGAATCTTTATACTTATTCTCATGTAGCATAATTACTGCAGCCCAGCTGACATGTATTCCGTGCAAAGTGTCTGGAGATGTCTGTGGAGATGTGTGTGGAGATGTGTGTGGAGATGTCTGTGGAGATGTGTGTGGAGATGTCTGTGGAGATGTGTGTGGAGATGTCTGTGGAGAATGTGGAGCTGTGTGTGGAGATGTGTGTGGAGATGTCTGTGGAGATGTGTGTGGAGCTGTCTGTGGAGATGTCTGTGGTGAAAGCAGTGCTACAGAGTGAGCTCTGTGTTAAACGATATTCAGTCAAAAGATCATCGCGTTGTGCTTTTTAAGGTAATGTATAAACTAATTACTGAGTACTCACCTGAAGATGATTTCTTCATTTTCGCCCCAAGCAACAGCAGAGGTAAATAATATCACACACTTTCCGACTGTGAACGTAAACGTCAGTAAAGTGCGGATTATAGACTCTTTCGGTTCTCACGTTAACGCAGTGGCCCCGCCCCCTTCCCAGAACAGTCCACTCGAGCTGCGGAGGTCAGTAGACAATATTTAGCTGAAAAGTCGACTTCTTACTGCGTGTTATAATGTTCCACTTGTTAAAACCGCCACAAACTGAACTGAATCCTGTCGCCCAGTGTCAACACACGTACACCTGAAGGCTGACTCCACCTAGGTGAAAGAGTAGCACACACCTGAGCTGTTTTTTTCAGTCGCTGAGGCGGTACCAGTGTTACTGTAACACACACTGTCTGAGGTGGCATCATCGCTGTAAGCCATGCTTTTTCACAATATTAATATTTTTCCTTCACATGTAAATAAACAGTCAACACCTTGAGGATTTTAGAAATGCATCATTGGTTGGTTCATTTACACTCCTGGGCAAAAACAAAAGGGCTAAGGCCAAAATGGCAAAATGTTAAGCTTTCAGTGGTCTTAACAACAAATAATTGGTCAGGAAATTAGCAAGAAATAAACAAACAGATAAAGTAACTTAGTATTTGATAGCTTTTCCCTTTGATTGGTTTAAATGTGCGTAATGCCTTGTGGGTAAACTGGACAGCTTTTTACAGACAGAAGAGTCAGTGGCCCTGTTTACATGCACATCAACAACATTTTAATTAGTCCCGAGTCAAACGCTGCAATCTGACTGTCTGATTCAGACTAAGTCAATATTTTGATTCCCCAAATTTCGATTCCCGCCCCTGGAATACACCTGTGTTACCTGGAAATTTGTTTCAGAAAACCCACTGAAAAGAGATATATATGCGCATACTTAGTCTGCAAGGCATTGTGGGTGCTAACAGATGCTTAGCTGTAGGCTAGGTATTTACAACAACTCAGGCATGACAACTCAGACATACGTACAATAACCGTGTATACTGGAATATTCCGAAACATCGTATTTGAAATATGGCTGCAACCCAATTATAGATCTTAAACAGAATTTGATGTGCATGTAAACGGAGCCATTATTGTTCCATTCAGTGTTGATGGCTTCAAACAGTTGACGAGTTGAACCATGTTTCCTGGTTAGTTTGTGTTTAATGTGAGAGCAAATATTCTCTATAGTGTTCAAATCTGGACTCTGACCAGGCCAAAACACGAGCCCGATGGACTTGTTCTCACCAGAACCAGCAGCTGAAAAGGCCCCCACACCATGGCACCTCTTCCTCCATGGTTATTTCCTTGTATTTCATAATGACATTTATTTCATTCTCTTGTAATCTGTCAGTCAGTACCACTGGGGTGGGGATACAGAAGATCATGGGTTGCTAACACATTCAGCCTAAAGCAAATAATCTCTATATAGCTTCTCTTTTCAAGTGAAAGCAATGAGAGAGTGTCGGCTGCTTGACTACATGGCTGAAAGACTTCTCAGAGACAGGAGTGGAACCTGATGTAGTCATCTGCTGTCATGGCCCATCCACCTCACGGTTTGATGTGTTGTGCATTCTGAGATGCTTTTCTGCTCACTACAGTTGCGAAGAGTACTTATATGAGTTACTGTAGACTTCCTGCCAGCTCATAGCAGTCTGGTCATTCTCCTCTGATCTCTCTCATCAACAAGGAGCCTGCAGACCTTCTGCTCACAGGAGGTTTTTCCCCCCACACTATTCTGTGTAAACTCAAGAGACTCCTGGTTAAAGTCACAGAGATCACATTTTTCCTCATTCTGATGTTTGATGTGAACATTAACTGAAGCTTTTGACCTGTATCTGCATGATTTAATGCATTGTGCTGCTGCCACCTGACTGAATCAATCATTCATAACTGCATAAACGAGCAAGTGTACAGGTGTTCCTATTAAAGTGGACGATGTACGTGTTTTTGATGCCAAAACAGCTACCTAAGACACTGTTAGCTGCGAACGATGGCCAGCAATCTAGTGTTACCATAGCCTAATGAACTAGGTACACTGGGTAAAGTTACACTGAGCATATGCTAAGTTCTTCACATCACTGTGGGAAACTGCCTGTTTGAGAAGAACAATAATCTTCAGACGCACTTCTCATTCCTCATTCATCGAACCCTTTACTCCTCTCCTCTCCTCTCCTCTCCTCTCCTCTCCTCTCCTCTCCTCTCCCCTCCTCTCCTCTCCTCTCCTCTCCTCTCCTCTCCTCTCCTCTCCTCTCTGACTGTAAGTGCTCAAACTCTCTCAGCAAATGATAATGAGTTATCTAAATGACATGTTGGTGTGTCTTGCTGTAGATTTAAACGTCACTGTTTGCTGAAAGGAAAGCGAGAACGTTGACAGGATGAGTGAGCCACGTGACTGACTGTGTGTTATTTATGTGTTGACGTCATGATGAATGAGTTGCTCCTTGTTTTGTGAAGTGAAGTGACTTTGTGGCCAAGTGTGGTGACCCATACTCGGAATTTGTGCTCTGCATTTATCCCATCCAAGTGCACACACACANAGGGTCTCACCTCAGTCGTGGTATTGAGGGTGGCAGAGAGCGCTGGTCATTCACTCCCCCACCTACAATCCCTGCCTTCAGGTTCACCTTCGGGTTACACGTCCAAGTCTCAGACAATTAGGCCACGACTGCCCCAGGTGCTTTGCTTTGCTGTGATGGTGCTGGATGCTAATGGTGGTGCAGGTGTAGCCAGCACTGCTGAACAATGCCGAACACAGAACTGATCTGGAAAGGCAGTGTGAGTAGAACCTGAATGTAATGTAATGATGGACCTGGAGAACAC
>CM074957.1:15922304-15942145 GCA_037577455.1 Pangasius macronema | reverse complement strand
GCTGAATGCTTGATGGCAAGCTTTATATTAATCCTCTCATTCTAATATGTGATTTATGAAGGAATAAATTATCAGGGGCTTGTATAGCAGATGCACCATGTAAACTCATTTAAAAATTAGTGTCACTGTTGTGTAGTTTTCTATGAGGAGAATCTAACTAATCTATTTTGTGGATGTTCTAAGACAAGACAAAATATCTATAAAAAAATAAAGTGTCATTCTTTAATTAATAAAAAAATATTGTTTTTCAAATTGCTCTGGTGCTGGTAAGAAGAATAAAAGACTCCAGGATGTGCTGTTCTAGGTGATCAACTTCTGAGTGATAACAGCTTCCTAGTGTGTCGTGAGTGCGTCACACCGCCTCCTCAGAGATCATTTGGCCTGATTGTCTATGCTGCTGCTGCTGGATCTGCCATTTTCTCAGGTTACATATTATCTTTACCTCATTCACAGCATCTCTACTGTTTAACCTGTTGTGCAAAATCAGAGGAGGATGTCTGAGAATGTATTTTGGTGTGTTTTGGGTCTGATCTGCACCCTAGTGAGCAGAGCCTATAAAGATATACAGAAGGTACGCAGGTGAGTATATGATCAATGCTCCTTGCATAGCTGCCATGTCAAGTATAGCCCCAGATCAGAGTTAGCTGCTGTAATAATTACTGTATTGTCTAATGCACTCCAATTCATTCCAGCCTGCATCAGGCTTTCTGTTAAAGGGTGAGGGAGCTACAGAAATCCTTCAGATGTAACGTACTGCCTTTGGTGATGACGGCTTGAGCCTGTTGTGTATCAGTGGATAAAGAATTTCTAAGTTGGCTGAGAATGATATTTGTTCAACCATCATCATCATCAAAAGATTAAATATATACATTTAAAAAGGGTGATTAATTATCTAATGAACTGCACTCAGTAATTGGCTTTAATGTAAAAAAAAGTGAGATTTAGGCTTCACTACCACAATATATTTTATTTCAGTTACAATATTACAAATATGACAGTAAAAAAAAGAAATGCCACAGTAATACATATTACACCATCTGACATCTGAGAAAAAAACAGCAGGCAATCGTAAAAGCATTCGTAAGTATTTCAGTAATGACAATATAAACAACCTTTAAAATTTTAAACAAAGAGGGAAAAAAGATCCACTTATTTACTGTGCACACGGTGCATATCCTCATAGACTGGGTTATATTCCCTCGATGGATCATCTGCCTGATGCGCACACAGAGCCTTCACCTATAAACAAAAACAAGTGTAACCTTTGAGCTGACTCAGTTTTCCTTTTCATCTTGCATTCTACAGCAAACCGCAGGCACCACACGTCAGTCACTTGCTGAGAAATGCATGACAACCGGAATTACCACATAGAAAAACATGTAAGCACAGACGAGGAAGTGGACACATCACATGCACACATATCCCCTATATGTAGTTTCATAATGACAATACAAAACCCAGTCCATCCAAAGTGCTGTCGCCTGATGTGTTTCACCTACCTTGGGTGCTAATACCCACATCACCAGGAAACACACGACAAGCATAGTGCACGCAGTCAGGGCAAAGACCAGCACCAGAGGCTCAGACATGCCAGAGGACCCTTTTCCAGTCGATTTTTCAGAGAGTACGGTCTGATCGGCATCTGCAAAACCCACAGATCAGTTACAACCTTTATTATTATTACATTATTCACTTAATATCTAGGGTATAGGTAACCCATGAAGCCAATATGACAACAAAAATGTGGACTGGCTGGCGATCCTCACTGCTCAAGTTAGGAAACACTGATCCAGAATAAAGACAGCTGCATGGATTTCCTTATGGTCGTGTGTGAATTTGTACTTTACTTACTAAATTAAAATGATTCCCATTTAATGATGCTGCACAAGAAAAAAAATCCAGACAATAACCACACATCTGTATCACACATCTGTATCACATATCTGTATCACACTTTTTTCTTTGTCTAACAAAAAATGGTGGGACACAAAGAATTAATTATACACTGTGAGTAGTGTTGCAAGGGCTGTTAGCATCAGCAGTGCCTAAAATACACAGTTTAAAGACAGATGCATGCTTACCCTTCACAAACAGGAGAGTGCTGCAGCCTTCTGCTTCTTCATCTGCATTTTTAGCCAGATTAAATTTTTTATACATGCCTAGGTACAGTCCAGAATCACCCGGCTGCAGGTCAGTAATCCTCACAGTTAGTTTGTGAATGGTGCCACTGGTTTTCACACGTTCAGTGTACTCCTCAGCGAGGTTAATGTTGTTAGTACGTTTGTCATAGGCAAACACTACATGCTTGCTCGGGAGTCTGGCATGCAGTAAGAAGTGATCATTTTCACTGTCGCTTGTGCTGCACTCTATGGTCAAATTGTCCCCCTTTTTCATGTTTACAAACCCCTTCTTCCTCTCAGAGGCTGTGTAAAGACAGGGCAATGTATCAAGCCTTCTCGAAATCAAAACAAACAAAAACACACACTATTGCTCAATACAATACAATGTCATAAGGTCACTATTTCTATAGTTAAAATATATAGTTTGTTCAAATGTGCTATGTGCTAAAATGTGATCATGAGAGAAAATGCTGCTCTCACCTGCTCCTTGGACGCTGTAGACAGCCAGAAGGGCAGTAAAGCACAAGGTCAGAGCTGTCATCATGACTACATCAGCAAAACTAAATCTGCTCTTTACAGCGTGATGCTTCTTGTAGCCATAACAGGAAATAACGCCGACTTCAGTGAAGGCGTGGAAAAGGCAAATGTCCTGACGCTTCAAAACTATATCTCAAAGATGCCTCTGATGCTCATTTATTGATGATGCAATAAAAACTTTACAGAAGAGAAATTTCACACCTCTGTGAAAGGTGGAGGACGAGGAAGTGTATTGCCCAGTGAGCACACACAGGTCTGGAAGACGTCTGGAAAACATCTGGACATCTGGAAAAGATCGTGTTCTAGTTCAAGCGTCTTATTTATGAACCGAAATCAGAAGCGCTCTACGAAAACAAACGGCAGAGTGCCACCTGGTGGTGTACAGAAATTATAGCAGTCGAAAATATTCGCAGACTTTAGACCCTTAGACTTTTGGTTCTGAAGCTGGGAGTAAACTCGGTATTTACACTCACTGATAAGAACACCTGTACCATCAATGATTATATGATTAACAGGTAAAGGAACACATACACACACAGTCTACTGCATTAGGAACATCTGTACACCTACTCATTCATTCACCTAATCAGCCAATCATGTGGCAGCAACACAATGCAAAAAAAAAAAAAAAAAGAAAGAAAGAAACAAAATACCCTCCAGATACAGGACAAGAGCTTTTCACATCAAACATCAGAGAACGTGGTCTCTGTGACTTGAACCCGTCGGTCGCTGGTGCCGTATGGGCTGCTGAGTATTTCGGAAACTGACCTAATGGGATTTTCACACACGACAATCTCTAGAGTTTAAAAAGAACAGTGTACACCCACAGAACTGACGCTAACTCCACGTTTTGTAGTTTCCACACCATTTTCTGTGAACTCTAGAGATTGCTGTGTGTGGAAATTCCAGGAGATCAGCAGTTTATGAAATACTCAAACCAGCCCATCTGTACCAGCATGCCATAATGAGACTCACTTTTTCTTCAAGCTGATTGATGTGAACTATAATTGGAGCGCTTGACCTGTACCTGCATGAGTTTAGGCATTGCGCTGCTGCCACATGACTGACTGAGCAGATACCTGCATGAGTGGGTAAACTAACCACAGCTACAGACGGTAACCTTCATTGGAATAGTGGTGGGGAAATATCCCTGAGGTCACAAGATAGCAATTCATTACCGTGCATAACTATATATATATATATATATATATATATATATATATATATATATAAAAACACTAGAGACAAAGAGCCCTGGCTTTCACAAGTATGATATTTATTAGGACTGTATTTTGAGACTTTCAAATCATACTCAAAAATCTGCATTATGGCTTAAAATGTTACTATTCCTTGTTTATTTTGCTCCAAGGGCACCGCTGTGCTGATTCTGACGTCCCTGAGTTGTTGAAGTAGGAGCGCGAGCGACACAGCAGTGCTTTGAGTACTAGAGTTTGAATGATATTGAAAACACTCGGACAATTACCAAGCAAAATCAAAGCAGTATCATTTAACAGAGCAAACAGCAGAAGTCCCCGGGACTTTCAGCGACGTTTAATAGTGTTTGCTAACCCAGAACATTACCCAGAGAGCAAAATTGGTTGTGCCTTAACTGGTTGAATTTAGGCCCACATACCACCCCGGCCCACTCCCCTCGAATGGCCCTTAAGCTGCAGACTCATGCCAGAACCCCCTATAAAGCGTTATTTGTGTTCTTTTAGTGGACATGCGAGCAATGTCCTAGTCTAATCTCATATAAAAAGTCATTTATGTTCCCTTTAGTGAACGTTTAAGCAACGTCCCAGTATCGTCACATATGAAACGTTATTTATGTTGGACAATTGAACGAACGTTAAGAAATGGGAAAAAAGAGTGTGAAAATAGTGCCAAGTCAAGACGTGCCACGCTGATCGACTCAAAAGGTCTGATAGCTGATATACCAAAAAGACTGCGTGGTGTAATAAAATCAAAAGGTGCTTCAACAAAGTACTAGTTTGGGGGTGTGCACACTTATGCGACTAGGTTATTGCAAGTTTTTTCTTTTTCTTTTTTCCCTATAAAGGTTTCTGATTGTTTTTCACTTTATTGATATAAATTTCAATTGCACATTAAAGGTGAGAAAAGATCTGACCAGAAGATAAATCATGTCAGATAGATAGATAGATAGATAGATAGATAGATAGATAGATAGATAGATAGATAGATAGATGCTTCTTATTTTGCTATTTTCTATTGCTTTTTGAACACTGTTTACCTGCATCCAGATTTGGCTTTAAGACTGACAGATGAATGTGAGAAAATAGATCAGAATTTCAGCTTTCATTCCCTTTTTCATTCCCTCATTAACTTTTACAAATGTGTTAAACAACGTAGAACATGGCATCAGCATCGTTTGTTTGAACACACCTGTTCCTCAGGATGAAACATATTGTAATGTGACTGATAGGTGTTTCCTGTTGTCCAGTTGTGCTCTGTTAGATTGATTGTTGAAACATTTGATAGTTCTGAATGTCGCTCTTGGTTCAAGCCTTGGGCTTCACCTGTGAAGACTACATTTGTTGTTATAAAGGATAAAATGACAGGAAGAATAGAGAGCTGGCTATGGGAAAAAGCCATTTTGAAGCTGAGACAAAAGGAAAAATTGATCAAAGCCATTGCACAAGCATTGGGCATAGCCAATACAACAATTATAATGTCCTGACAAAGAAAGAAACCACTAATTGCTGCCTGTCTATTGGTTGTCTGTAAAATTGTAATGAAACTGTAAGGTTGTTCTACCTAAGTGCAGCATCGTGGCTAAAAGCTGCCTCACCACACCTTATTCTAATTCTGGACACTATTTGCTGACCAGTCCCTCCTGATCTGAGCTGCCTACTAAGTTGTGTATTTCCAACATATCAGAGATGCACAGTCCCCTCCAAAAGTATTGGAAGGGCAAGTTTCTTCCTTCAGTCAATTAGTGTGTCTACCTGTATGTATTTAATGATTTATATTTTATAACAAATTTATATTTTAAATCATTTCTCCTAGTGTGTGAAGTCAATGTTAAATCTACTCTGCAAAGAATTAAAACATTCCATTATGATATTTTTGCCTTGCATTAAAAGATTATATTTAATATTTTGTGAGTTATAAATAGACATGGCATCATACGTAGCATGGTTTACAAATTCAGTGATTTATTGAAAACTCTTTTTTTCAGGATATAAATTAGATAGGAAAGCATTACATAGTGATAGCCAGGCAAAACCAATCATGTTTTTTTGCATAATTAGCATTACTGTGTCTTGCCTGGGTCCTCTTCAAAATCTGTCAAAGAGAGAAGACACATCAGTACATTGTTGGGAAGTGATATTGTAATATAGGCTACTGCAGGACTAACCTATGTAACTGAGTAATTGTGTTTACCCGAGTGGAGTCTGTATTTAGATCCAGCCAGAGACACTGATTTCATGTGTAGGATAAAATACTTACCTCGCTTTGAAGACCTCTTGCCCATCAGTCCAACAAACATCTCTCCATTGTTTCCTGACAATAAAAAAATGACAAAAATGAAGAGGTGAGCAGGTGCAAGAGTACACGACACAGAGCGACAGATCAAGAGCAGAAGGGAAAGGTGTAATTCAGCTTACGTTTCCGACCATGTTGCAGGGGTTGAGAAATATCTGAGGAAAGGAAATGAGATTCAATAAATACTTCTACGTTGTTATGGAGCAGAAAGTCCAGAAGACTTACTTACATGATTTTAGTTTCGTTAAGTGCATATATATTCAAATGTCTTCACTGTTTACTTCAATCAATATAATAAGCGAAATGTCAGATTCAAAGATTTGTTGCAATTCAAAGAGTCAGCTGCTCATAAACGTAAAGGTTAATAAAAACTTGTTCTACCTAAGCTTCGGCCCATTAACCCATGAAACTGCTGTGATTTGGAGCGCTTCAGCAGGTCATCAAAATGCAGAGTGAAACCACTTTCTGCTGGATCATCCTGAAAAAGCAAATGCCACTACTGAAACTGCACGAATGACTGATAACTAGCTGTAGCTTCTACTTGCCTTGAGATGTGGACTGTTGTATTTTCAGAGAATGTGCTTACCTGCCAGTTCTCCAGGGACCAGAGATCCATGTCCTCACTGAAACCTGACACACCCGTGTACAGATGTGCATATACAACAAAGGCCAGAACGCAAAGTTTAAAAAGCTCCATTGTGTAATCTGAAACAGTAACTGAAATAAAATAAAACAGACATATGCTGTAAGTTATTTCATCTGATATTCTGGACGGTCTTGCAGGGCAGTGAAAAGGCAGCTGAACTGTGCTGGTCATATATACAGCAGCACCTGCAATGCTCCTCCTATCCTTCCCACTGGAGAATCCACAAATTACATCAGCAATCTGTCATGTGGACTCACAGACAGGCATTTAAATTATCTCACTTTTCTGTATCTATTTCATCTGTCACAAGTAGATATTTTTTAATTTTACCTTGAAGTAGTCCCTTTGAGATTTACATACAGTATGTAAGCACATCATTTCTGTGTTCTTTGTCTGTCCTTAATGCTCAGGACTCATTTATCCTATAACACACTTTGTCCCTCTTATTAATGGTACATGGAAATGATCATTTCTGTTACTGTCACATTTATGAATATTGCCCTGCATGCATTGATTTAATGTGTCCAGAGCCAAGCTAATCCGATAGATTTAACTAATACTCTGCAGGTCCCACTGGCATTCTCTGAACTCTACAGATGAAATGGTGAAATTGGAATGCACCCTGCTGGGCACAGTGGTCAGCCACATGGTGATTTTCAATCTAGACCACCTTCCATTTATGTATTACACAGGCCACAAATTCATAAGGGCTATCTAGATTTGAGGCTTGACACACACACACACACACACACACACACACACACACACACACACACACACACACACACACTGCTCAAAAAAATGAAAGGAACACTTTGAAAACACATCAGATCTCAATGGGGAAAAATATCATGCTGGATATCTATATCAGTATCTAGATCTATACCAATATCTATACTGATATGAACTGGGTAATGTGTTAGGAAAGAAAGGATGCCACATCTTTTGATTGAAATGAAAATTATCAACATGTTTCTGTTGATTGTTTAAACAATTAATAGCTCTGAATATCTGCTCTTGGTTTGAGCCCTGGGTTTTGCCAGTGAAGACTGCATTTGTGGTTAAAAAGGATAAACCAACATGAAGGGCAGAGAGATATTTATGATAGAAAAGAAAGACGTTCTGAAGCTGGGAAAAGAAGTAAATTGCACAAGCATTGGGTATAGCCAATACAACTATTTGTTGGGAAAAAAACAGCAGTTGATGTCAGAAACATTGTGAGAACTGTGAAGAGAAACCTCAAAACAACAGTCAGTGACATCACCAACTCCACAGGACAAGGGTGAAGGTGTCACACTCTGCCATTGAGAGCTAGAATATAGAGGCCATACCACAAGACACAAACCACTTAGCAGGAAGAATTGGAAGGCCAGATTGGAATTCAAAGAAATACAGAGATGAGCCACGAAGGTTCTGTTGGTAGCAGAGTGGAGGGCGGACCAACATCTGCAATACTTGCTTACTCACACTTTTTAGATAACCTCTTACAGGTTAACCTGTGGTTGTTTGCTGATTGAGTCTGTTTCACTCTGTATGATTTAATTACTTTTGTTTAATTTCACTCATATAAACATCATCCCTGATTTTAACTACATTATACATTGCTCCCTAAAGGTAGATGCTTTCCATTCTGATTCTTGGCCCTCTAAGACTTGTTTTCCTTACTGTCTTAGGCTCTTTATTACCTCTGTCACCCTTGCTCATGCATTAGGGTGCTGGACCAGTATAACTACATCTACTACAACTATCATCTTTGTACTGTACTAAATTAAATTGAAATGAATTGGACGCATGTTTGCACTGTTTACAGCAGTGATTCTTGGCAAATATTTAACCTTGAAACATATTTCCCATGTGCATTACTAGTATGCATGCATTGCTTTTTTCAGTTAAGTTGTTTTTAAATCCTCACCTTTAATTAGCCAACCTTTTAATCAGTTGTAAAATTACAAGTGGTAAGAAATGTCTATTTACATTGAGTTTACTGCATGAAGTCTAATTTTTAGATCCCATTGACATGCAGAATGATCGACCAGCTTACCATGATCTTTCCTATTTCCGTTGACTACTGGTGAGATTCTGCACAGATGGAACATTCATCACCTGTCAAGTGGTTCTGCCAGGTACACCTACACCGACTCAGCAAATGTGCTTTTAAAATGGTTGATGGTGTGAATATGGACTGACTTGCAGCCATGAATCACCCTAGGATGTGGGTTCAGTTGCTCAAAAAAACACTCAACAGGCAAATCATGCGCACAGAGTACACACCCTGACAATATTTAATAATCATTAGATATCACTTTATTTTAGAAACTACTGCTTCTGTTACTATAAATCTTATATGCAAGATATCCTTTTTAACATAACATACTTTTAATTAATTTTACTAATGATTTAAATAACTAACTTCAATGCAGAGTTACAACATAAACAAAAAATATAACGACATGCTTTTACTTTTTCCACTAGTTACCCTTACTAATCTCTAAGCAGTGTTACCAGGTCTCAGTAAAGTTTCCACCACAGCTACTTCTCTGGAATGGAGACACATTCTTCTCCTTTTTCTCAGTCTTTGCTTGGAAAAGAAGTTCACCATCATGCACACACTTTTCTGATTTTTATCATCGCCTGGTACAGCCATTATCCTCTCCATGATCTCCTTTTCCCAGTCTCAAGGTCTACACCAAGGTTTTTAAACAGCCACAGCCTATTTTTAAAATAGCCCCCAAAAACAAAAACACCACCTACAGACTTGCTTTTTCCACCCACAACTTTGCTCCAAATCTAGCCCAATTTGGCATAAAAATTGCGACCCTGGCAACCCTGTCTCTAAGCAACATCTAAATAACAGATAATTGTATTGGGGCTGTCAATCTATGGTATTTGAGGGCTACATCACAGCTGAATTTAGTTACCCTGATTTAATACATAAATAATCAAATGATCTATAAATATATAAATAAATGCAAACTGGAAATTCCCCCCATGTTCTCCTGCTATCATATTCATGAAACAAAACAAACAAGAACTAGATACACATAGCAAGGACATGAGCACAGTGTGGGCTAAATGAATACAATGCAACTACAAAAGAAAAAAGCTAGACAATGAGCTTATGCTACCATGGCATTACTGAGCTTATACATGAATATGATATTGCATTCTTGTGGTTACATATAGGATTATCTTGATGATTATACTGATTACATATTACATACTTTGGGGCTTTGTGGTGCCTGACTCTCCACCCTCTAGCTCCACTTTCACTGCTGTCATGCTCATTTAATGCAGATGTATGGCATTTAGCATAGGCCCTTATCCAGAGCAACTTACATATATGTCATTTTATACAACTGAGCATTTGAGGAATACGGACCTTGCTCAAGAGCTCAGCAGTGGCCGCTTGCTGGTACTGGGATTTGAGCTTACAACATTCTGATAAGTAGTCCAGCGTTTTAACCACTGAGCTACCACCTTGGATGTCCTGCTACCACTTAGCTATGTGGTTTCCTTTCAAATTGCTGTATTGGCTATGAACAGGTCGGCCAAGGAAAACAACAGCAGTTGAAGACAGAAACATGGTGAGAGCTATGAAGAAAACCCCAAAACCAACAGTCAGTGACAACACCAAAAACCTCCACAGGGCAGGGGTGAAGTTATCACAATCCACAGTTCAAGGGCGACTTGGAGAGCAGAAATATAGAGGCCATACCACAAGATGCAAACCATTCATCAGCAGTAGGATTCTGAAGGCCAGATTGGAATTTGCAAAGAAATACAGAGATGAGCCACAAAAGATCTGGAACCAAGATCAATCGGTAACAAAGTGACGGAAAGTCCGAAGCATGGAGAAAGAAAGCTTTACTTTCTTCTTGGGATCTGCTTATGATCCAAGACCCACAAGCTGATTGGTAAAGCACGGTGAAGGTAATGTCATGGCTGGGCTTGCAGGGCTGCTTCTGGAATGGGCTCCATAATCTTTATTGATGATTGAATTAATTCAGAAATCTACAGAAACATTCTGTCTGCCAGGAGGACTTTCATGCAAGACAATGGCATCTACACACAGAACTGTTGCTCTCTCAGTGTTTTTTGTTTTTGCACCATTATGTGTAAACTCTAGAGGCTATGCCACTCAAGGACTTAAACTGATAAAAAAAACACCCTAATAGTCACAGGTTCATCATACTCACTGAGGACTGAGACAGTTTTGCACATTAAGAATATATTTTATTGCTCCAAGTCAGTGTGAGATATCAGGGGGTCACTAATGAATACACCCAATACATTACAATACCTTTTAATTACCTACAACCCCTGGCAAAAATGATGGAATCACTGCACTTAGAGGAAGTTCACCCAGCTTTTTACTTTATAGCAAACAAACAAATCACAGATATGACACAAAAAAGGTTTTGTTCAATAGCGTAACATTCTGGCTTTGTGAAACATACAGCAAAATAATTCAGTGATATTTTTTTATTAATGGCATGTCATTTTCCAAATCAAGTAGAGGAAAAAATTATGGAATCATCTTTTAATTTCCATTTCTAAAACAAATACCAGGACACGTCTAAACATGCTAATTAGTCAGCAGTTAAAAGGGAGTGCTTACACACCTTAACGAGCTGTTGGATCAACAGTGGAGATATTTGGCCCCCAACAGAATGCCACCCAGTAGAGATTGCTGTTCGCACAATGGCTGCAGGCGAATGCACAAATAATCTACAGACCATGTATTAGGGCTGTCGTTTTATGTAACTCTTTGTTCTATGACACCATTAAACCCTTTTTTTTTCTTTCTTTCCCTCAGCAGCCTCCGAACTACCTTATTGGTCTGTCATATTGGATCACTCTGATTTGCACACACACACACGCTGGCACACACACTCCTTTTTCTGGGCTACTGATTGGCTCCCACATTCATACAGTCTCCAAAGAAACTTTGGAGCTCATCGTTCATAACTTGTCTCTTTATCTACGGAGCTCATCATTCACTCACCCTGGTGTGATATGGTCACGTCTGTCTCTACCAGGTCACACTTAAGTGGCGGTCCAGGACAGGTACGTGTACAATATCCAGCCAAACCCAGAGTTTATTTTTTCATGCACACTTAAACTTGTATTCACACACTGGGTCTCATGTAGAGGACTATGGGAATGTGTTTTTCGACATTGGATTCCAGAAGTGTAACCCGACTCTCACCTCTGCTGCTCACACAAACACACACACACGCTGCAGCAAGCAATACACAAACAAAAAGCACTCAAAAGCAAGACACACAGACAATCACCCACCGGAACCCCAAACTGGGGATAGCATATACAACAACGAGAGACGGACAGAAACCAGAGCAAGAAGAGCTCTTTAAGAAGACTACTGATTGGAAGGTTGTGAAACCAGTGAAACCCAGTAGAGAACAGGGTGTAAAGATGTTTGTATCACTTTTTTAAATTAAATTAGTTTTTTTTTTACCATTTGTGCTTCATCAATCAAATCCTGTGAATGAACTGAGAAAACATTTAGAGAGATGGATAAGTGAACTGACTTGAAAGACAAAGACGCAGTGATGTTCAGAGGTGTTTCTTTATTGACTTTAAAAATGGAATGAGTATTTGCATTATGTGTATTGACACTATACAGAATTAAATCTGTAAACTGTCTAAAATAACTCTTTACCTGAACCAAAGTCTCAACCAAATAATGGTATTGTACAACAAACAGGTAATTTCAATAAGCTTTCAGGAAACATCAGGATACAGCAAGCTCACTCTGCTGAATAGAAAAAAACATCTTACTTCAGAACAACACCCTAATTTTCATATTTCTATCAGTTGGAGATCCACTGTAGGGAACATTTATAAGATTTATACTTAGATCCCCTGACTGTAGGGGATTTTACTAAGAAAATATTACTACTAAGTAAAATATTACTAAAAAGGCAATATACAATTAAGCCAAATATCCCTGTCTCAAACTTGCTCTCAAAATTGCTCTCTTCACTTCAAATGGAATTGCATGCACCAGAATGTAAAATGTACACATCCTCTCTGATCCATCTCATGATTAATAAATAAGCCCACATGATGGTACCAGTAGAAGTGAATAAGAGAATTGAAGTGAAATAAAAAAATGCACAAAAAAAGATGCTGAATAAAGCCTACAGCTTGCACACCATCATTCATGCCACATCTTTGTTGCACGAAACGTTAAAAAAAAAAAAGGAAGCCTGGTTACATAGAAGATTCACAAAGAAACAAATTGAAACCCCTTAAATAAATGTAAAGTGAATTATCCTGAACTATTTCATGTAATCAAGCCTGGAGGCCATTGGTGTGGTGGTTCAGACAGTGAGGGAGATGAAGCTGTTGTATCTCTGGATGTTTCTCTTCAAGATTTCGGAGCAGGGCCCTAAAACGCGCTCAAAGCGTGGCCTATCCAGCTTTACACACTTCAACGGACCTCTGGCCACAACAGTGGCTGCACGTGGCCTGTTCAAGAGCAATGCTATCTCACCTGCAGAAAGAAACAGTGAATGAGGAATATTATTTTACTTTTTATACAATGCATGATAAGATATAAAATGTTGTTAATCTTCATTCAGTATGATGTTCGTCTTCTGTGCGCCACAAAAACAGCTCTGATCCACTGAGATAAGGACTCCACAAGATCTCAGAAGGTGCCCTGTGGTATCTGGCACCAAGATGTTTCAAGTTGCAAGGTAGAGCCGCTGTGGATTGGACTTGTTGATTATCTAAATATATTGTCACTACACGATGCAGAAAAATTTGTTCATGCTTTTGTTACCTCTAGGTTGGATTATTGTAATGCCTTACTGTCTGGATGTTCCAGTAGGAGCATAAACAAGCTCCAGTTAGTCCAGAATACAGCAGTGAGAGTCCTTACTAGAACCAGAAGATATGACCACATCACCCCTATCTTAACTTTTGGTCTTTTATGATCCGCCACACCTACTTATATCAAAAGGTGCAGGCTATTTGTTGGTACCTTGAATGCGGGCTACAGCTAGGGGTAGAGCTTTCTCTTATAAAGCCCCACAGTTATGGAACAGCCTTCCACTTAGTGTTCGGGGCTTAGACACAGTCTCAGCCTTATGTCCCAGGGAGCCCTCATGTCTGTGTTAGCTTCTGGCCCTCCCTTTTATTTATGCTGTCATAGCTAGTTTTTTGCTAGCGTCCCTGCTTGCACAAAGTACATTAGAGGACAAAAGCTTACCTAACAAACTCTCCCTCTCTCCATCTCTGTCGAGCTACACATGCTACTTCTGAGATGCCAGTGATCCTGACCCCTTCTGCTCTCCGGACCTGCCTGACCCNCTCCATCAGTGGACAGTGGATAGATTTTAACCAACCGGACTTCTTGCGAAAATTGTGATGAATTTACTGGTTGCACATTTACACTATTTGTCCATATAATACACAGTAAAAGAAGGGATTTATTTATAATCGCACTATCCATTGCTCCCAGATGAGGATGGGTTCCTTTTTGAGCCTGGTTCCTCTCAAGGTTTCTTCCTCATATTGTCTCAGGGAGTTTTTCCTTGGCATTCTTGCATCTGGCTCGCTCATTAGGATAAATTCACATATTTACAATATATTTTTGAATCCATTTATTTCTGTAAAGCTGCTTTGTGACAATGTCCACTGTTAAAAGCGCTATACAAGTAAGTTGAATTGAATTGAATTGTAGACCCACGTACAGGTGTGATGGTCAGGTAATCCACATACTTTTGGCCATATAGTGTAAATAAAAAGCTACTTTTTCAGAGGAAGAAGTTTGGGTTTGATGAAGTTTGAAAATTTATTTCACCTCATATAAGCAGTGTTATATGATGAATAGCCTACTTTATTATGCAGCCTGTTGAATGTATTTTTTAATAAACCGAGGTATTGAATTTTGAGGCTTGTACTGTACGGACAAAAATGATATGATACATCATACAGTTATGGCCATAGTGATGGATCTTTAGGCACTCACCAAAGTAGTCAGAGGGTCCAAGGCGGCCCACCTCTACATACTCCTCATTGTCAGATCTGCGCTGCAGGACAGATGCTGTCCCCTGAGGAAGGTGTGTGTGTGTGTGTGTGTGTGTGTGTGTGTGTGTGTGTGTGAGAGAGAGAGAGAGAGAGAGAGAGAGAGAGAGGTGCATATGAAAGGTTAGATTCTTTACTTTATACAAAGAAAATCTCACACCCTAAATTTCACAGAAAAATTTTTTTCTAAAGATTTAATAAATTATAAAACACATGATCACTTTTTACTGTACCAGTGAGAAATGTATGTGCTATATGCTGAAAAGGTCCAATATTGTATATTATTATTGCACACATTTACAGATACACTGTAGCTGCTGCAAGAATATGGTGCAGACTGACTAGAAAACAAAAAATCTATCAGTGAGAGTCTGAGAGGTCACAGATACGCTCTACAGATAGAAAACAAATAGAGATAAGAGGTCAACATTATGTCCTCTATATATTATATATTAAAAGGCATCTCTGCTTGCAAATATGGACAAACTCTGATATGTAAGAAGACTTGCTTGGGTTATCATATTAAACAATGTGGAATTCAGTAGCTGCTGTGTGCATAACAATGCATGTATTCAGATATGTATTGACCGTTTCTTTACAATGTTCATGTACGCTTCTTCAAAAGTGATGGTCTCAATTGCTCATCTTCTATTCAGCAGCAACTGAAGTTAAAGCTACAGGATGTTTTGGAATTTTGCCCTTTCTGGCAGAAAAACTAACTGTTGGAGGAATACAGTATTTTGCAACATGGATTGTGCTGTGCTGTGCTCTGCTGTGAGTGCCAGGTTATACATATACTTAGAATTCACAAATAATGTCCCAAAAATAATGTGCACTATGTGAACACAAGGATTTGAGCTTGCTGTAGGTGACGGCTGACAGGGACACAACCAGATTGTGTTGCAGATGCAGCAACTCAACTAGTAGATCATTATCAGTTCAGAAGAATTTTGACTGATAAGGAGAAATAAGGCTGACTGGCCACTGTGCTATAAGGAGGGCTCTACTGATAAGATCTCCAAGTTTCATGGTCTTGGGTCCTAGAGCTATGTTCTCCACCAAGTTATTGATTCAGCTAAAGAGTAATTCATAATGTCTGGGGTTCTTGTTGTGATTATCAGACATCACTGTGCCTGGGAATTTGTGACTAACAAGCTGTAAAGATTACAGAGCTTGGGCCAGGATTCAAATCTGCCAGCTGAACATGCATTTAAGATGGCCAATTGAAATGCAGTGAGCAATGAGCATAGCTGGTTCTCATCTTCATGTGATAACCACATAACTACACAGTATTTGCAGGGGTATATATTCAGAAACTGGCTTTGTTTTTTTTTCTGTAATAGGATTTAGGATTTTGGGAAACCCCTGTAGATCACTCATGTGGGCTACAAGTGAGGTTTCTAGACCTGGCATCTTGCTGTTGGAAAATGGCAGAGAAAGGCAGAAGGAGAGACATGACAAGATCAGCCCTGGATCTCAAGCTATTTGCTCAGAACAGGTGAACAGCAGCATCAGTACTGCTGAAATATGAGAAACTGTTTTTGATTTGTTACAATGGAGTAAAATTCAATAAGGAGCAAAGTGACCTGCTTAGTCCCAGACACACACAGACACACACCTCTGTGATGATGAAGAAGTCATCCCCTGGTTCTCCCTGCACCACAATTTTTTCCCCATCTTCAAACTGTACAGGCTCCAAAGCATCAGCCACTGTCAGCCTTTCCCACTTCTCCAGAGATTCTAAAACAGTATATGAAAGAAACATGAGAGAAAGATACTCTTTTTTTTAAAGTATGCAAAGAAATCAAAATGTAATGCTCTATTGTACTCTGTAATGCATTATTTAATTACTCAGTCCACTTACCATTCCTCTAAAAAAATACATGTTATTTTGGAAAGTCGCATTTTCTCTCAAAGAATACAGGCAAAATGATTGCATAAATTAAACAGTTGACCTATACACAGAGCTTTAGATGATCTACTCAAACAACTTATTTACAAATTATTTAAAAATTGTTTACCTTTCATCACCAAATACTTTTCATAAGAACTTCTTGTTATAATAATAGTTTTTTCTCTTTGTGGCAGGTGGAGGCTTGGTTTAGCAGGAGTCTACACCAGGAACAGGGGTAATAGCCAATTACCAAAGCACAAGCTTATTAGTTGTTAGATTAATAAACCGTTTCTCTGTTTCTCTCTCTCTCTCAATCTCTCTCTCTCTCTCTCTCTCTCTCTCTCTCTCTCTGTCAGTGAGCTGCACGTAAGTGAGAGAGAGGAAAAAAGAGCTGGAGAATCACTGCTGGAAAGCAGCCAAGGATTTTTTATTTTTATTTTTATTTTTTTGTGTTTCTCTTTTTGACTTTGAAAATAAAGTTTAGTGTTGCTTGTTGCTATTCCCTGCGTCCACAGTCTGGAATTGGGTCAATTGTCCTTCACACTGATGCTGAAACCTAAGAAAAACAACTTGTGTTTGCACAGGCAGCTCGTAACCGCTCATAGAGCAGCATGTGACCCGTGAGTATTCTGAGGTCAGAGGGTCCACAGTGAACTGAGCTACTGACAAACTTAGCCACTCCTTAAGTGGAGGTGTTGAAGCATGTCTTCTTTATAACCTCATGTCTTCTTTATAACCTCATGTCTTCTTTATAACCTCAACAGTGAATTGTCTCTTAGTTCAGATCAGGGTATAAAAATATGTTATATCAGTGAAATTTGATATAGTCAGACATATATATTTTAACGTTATTGGATCTGACTCTGCTACAGTCTAGACAGCTAAACTGGATCAATTTGACATTAAATGAAATAGACTGTGAGTACTGGTCACATGTGAGTTTGAGAGACTTCAAGTAAAAACTGGTAGAGTATAGCATAAGATCTCATCAGAAACTATTTTATTCATTTGTGATTGTTTTTACTGGAAGCAATTTTATAAACTGTAGTTTATAGGTAGACCCTGTTGCATAGTTTACTTTTTAATTATTTTCTTAAATAATTGTATGTGTGTGTGTGTGTGTGTGTGTGTGTGTGTGTGTGTGTGTGTGTTCTGTTGCTCTAAACAGAAGCATTTTTCTTTTTTTTTTTTACCAAGGATTGACACCTTGCTCAGGAACTCTTCATACATCTTCCTCTTTCTCAGCGTACTGCCCTGGGAAGACAAGAGCCACAGATTATACTTTAGATGGTCACCAAGTGTGACCATCTAAAAAGTAATCAATTTCTAAAAGTGGAGAACTTGGGTTAAAGATTATTCACCAATTAGCCAATGTGCAACATGATAATATTTATAAACCAAACTAGAACAGTCTAGAATATCTATACCTTAATATTAGATATCAAGATAAAGTAGATACATTTGGATAGTCAGATTTAGCAGGGTTTAAAGCGGTTGATATGGCCTATGGCTGTGTCATCTCTGTTCCAGTCATCTCTCAAGTTGGTAGAAAATGAACAAGAATCCTGATTACTCTTTGCTCTTTTTTGAACTGGTTCTTGTTTTTAATGTGCAGTGAAAAATGCCTTTATACACAGATGCCTAGGGTTAGGGTTAGGGTTAGGGTTAGGGTTAGAGTAATGACAGAGCACTTAATCCAACCCTCCTGACTCTTTGGTTATGAATGCCTGAGCATGAGCATGTTCACTTTAAGACTGGCCTGGGCAGTCAATATGGAATGCCAAGGAAAATCTACCTAAATACTGAGGATAAAGATTTAGCTACCTAGCATGTTGCTGTTAGTTTTTTTACACATAAATTATAATGGCACAGGGCCAGTGAATTCAAGAAAAAATACTGGGAATATCAATTTCTCTCTCTTCTTTCCCTCACTTGCCTTGTTAAAAGTTGAAGGCACTTGTTGACACAATAAAAATTTTTTATCTAACAGTTTTCAGTGAAAAATGTAATTGTAATTTAAGCTTTTAAGTAGTGTAATTAATCCTCTGGGCTGGTTTGAGTATTTCAGAAATTGCCATTCTCCTGGGACTTTCAAACACAAGAGTCTCTAGGGTGTACACTGAATTGTGTAAAACAACACAAAACATCCAGTGAGCAGCAGTTCTGTGTGCAGAAATGCTTTATTGATGAGAGAGGTAAGATAAGACAAGTGTGTGTGTGTGTGTGTGTGTGTGTGTGTGTGTGTGTATGCATATATACATATACATACATATTTAATTATTTATATGTTATAGACACGTGTGTGTGTGTGTGTGTGTGTGTGTGTGTGTACCATAAGAATCCGCCGGTAGCTGTCACGGTCTATACCCCAAAGCTTGAGATCAGTCTTAGCTTTAACAGTGGCAGCACGTGGAGTTCCATATATCAGAGCTAGCTCCCCAAAACTGCCACCCTCTCCAATACTGGTCACCCACTCACCATTCACATATACCTGGTGAGAGACAGAGAAAGACAAAAAAAATTTTTGTTTATTTATTGATTATTTAGTGATTTATATGCAAGTGTTTTCCCCACCAAAGTTTTACATTTAAGATATTTTTTAAAGTAAAGCACAGCATATAATTCTGTTTCAAAAGCATTATGATGAATATGAGAAAAAAACAAGTTCAAAGATGGCACAAGTACATGTAAACAGTTTTGTCTGAGATCTAACTATTCACAGCTAGAGGAATTCACGTTTGCATAGTGGCTTTATATCTGATCTATTACTTATCTTCTCAACCTGATGTTGTTTTCTTGAATGTCTCATATGTAGACAGAATGAAGAATTCTAGACTACTATATCTTTGTTTATCTCTGTGTCCATCTCCTACAGAAATATGACCTTGAATTAGTTTTTAAGAAGACCTGGTCACACTTCAATGCCTGCGTGTATATGGGTGTAGATGTAACTGTCTGTGCGCGTATGTGTCAACCTACACCATGTCATGACCTCCTGATGGAAAAAACAAAAAGGCTTTCTGTTTTTGAACGTGGCAGGATTGTTGAGCTGCACAAGCAAGGGATCTCGCAACGTGCC
>CM074957.1:15897401-15907635 GCA_037577455.1 Pangasius macronema | reverse complement strand
TGTTCATACATTACTTTGTAAATTGATGTTTATTATGTTATGGGTTATAATTATAATTATAATTGCTTTTGGTTTGTATGTGTAGAACAAGCCCTTCCCGATGTTTAAAGGAAGAATATGCGAAGGGAATCATTTCCCTATTCCCATGCTGACCCCAGGAGCAAGCTTCATTATGTAAGTAGCTGTTGCCTCTCAATCTTTTTTATTTACAGGAGGAGGAGACACTCTGTATATTGCAGAGTAAAGACAATCTTCAATATAATTGATATGGCATTTATTTCCTTAATCAGGTAATGTATAACTACTAGGTCTGTGTATTGTTCTTGTAATAGGAGCATTATTACAATGCAGACAAAAGTGGATATTTGTCATGGAGAATCAAAACTCTGCAGAAAGAAGCATCAGAGGTACGGATGAAGTGCCCACGGCAACCACAAACAAGTGCGAGATTTGATGTTAAGTCAGTGCTTTTTATTAGCTTGGCTAATATTTTTTTAGGCTCGATTAAACTTTTTTAATGCAAACTGCATAATCATCAACATTGGGCAAATTTAAATGTCACTCTGGGATGTATGTTTTACATGTTATTTCCTGTCATTTATCTAGTTTTGGCATTAATGCATTGCGCTTTGGAAAGAAAAGGAACTACAAATGTGGTTTTCATATTGTTTTAAACACTTTCAGGTGGGCCAACTGCTGACAGACATCCCTAAACAGAAGACTGCTGGTTGACTGATGACCATCAGTGTCAGGAAGCAATTTCCCTGATGAAGCATACAGCTGATGAGGCATTGGTAAAGGAAAAGATGAAGTTAACACTGGCCTATCGCCAAAAGCAGCCGCACGACCCTAAAGAGTCATCTGTTATTCTATCAATTTTCCTGCAATTCCTGGATATACCAGGCTTGGTATGTGAGACTTAAATTCTTAAATTCTTAAAACATGAAAACAGACAAATATGAAATCAAGTGCTATCGTTGTTCTGCAGTAACAGAGACTCGTTAGGTAAACAAAGTCAGTTCCTACTGTGGTACCTACTTTAATGATCTTTGGCAGAATGATCAAGATTTTGGACTTCTGTTTGGTGATGTGACCTCTGCAAAGTTGTTGGAGAAGTGGTCTACCAACATAAAACCAAAGGTTATTGCACAGAGCCGTGGCCTCACACAGACTAGTGAGCTCCAAGACCTCATCCAAAATGCTGAAGCCACTGAAGTTGAAGAAAGTAACTATATTGTGGTACACCTTAAATTATTTAAGAAGTTATGCATTCATGACAAGCATAGCTTTATTCACAGAGTTTCAATTGTGGTCACAACTTTACCCATTAGACATGATTCATACGCAACACAGACTTACAATGGGTAAACTGTCAGAATTCACCTGTTTCTCTAACATTTCTACCCTGATCTTTTCGCAAGGGCCTAGTACAGGAGTTCCATATTTACAGTTTGAAATTGTTTTCATTTGGGAGTCTGAATAACAAAAGCATCTTTGATATGTTGCAGGTAAAGTTTAACTGTATGACCTCAGTTCAATATCTGTAGAGGTTTCACCTAAATTCATCTACACATCTGTAGTCATCAAGACTAGTCCATGAATATTCTCTTAATACTGAATCTGTGTGCAGTATTAACTAAAGTACTGGAGTAGTTAATATCTTTATACCGGCACCTCTTCCAAGTGAAGCTAAGTCAAGTTAAAGTGAGTAGGAGGGTATGCTCAACCCCTTCTACCTAAAAACCAAGAAGTGTGTTTAATTTGTTTTCCATGTCTCTAGGTTGGGACAGTGACATATGTTCCATTCTGATGCTGGTTCACCTTTTTCCACCCTCAAGTCAAGACCGCAAAAGACCGGGAAAGATCTCAGCTAGACAAGCATGTGATCGTCTTGTGAAATTCCTCAATGTGAAGCTACTGATTAAGCAGATCAAATGACACTATTTCATAATATTCTGTCACTGTGTGAACTTGAACTTATTTCTCTTAAAGATCACTTGTCCTCCAAATTGTTGTTCTTGTGCTATTCTTTTCTACTTAGCACATACTTAATAACGATCTGTTGGAATCTCCTGGAAGTATGTAATACAGAAACTTTGGTGGAAGACATCACTATATCTTTATTCATGTTGTATATTGATTTTAACTGTTAAGTCACATTGGCACTAATGTGTTTTAATTCTTTCACAGACCGGTACCAGTATCCAAGGGCACTTGGATAGCATCGGAGAGAGCCTCCAGCTGTATCTACTTGCTGTTGGGCCGAAGAGAAGTAGGGTCCATTCTTGGTTTATTGTAATTGACCAACATGCTCTACCCTGTAAGGCTGCTAATTCACTTGAGATGATGTAGGTGTTTTACTAAACCAAAATCCACCTTGTGAGTCTTCACTCCTAAAAACAAATATAGTAACAGAGACAACTATTAACTATGTTGTTGGTACTTTAGAAGAATTGATTGGAGACATTCATAGTGAAACTCAAGAATCAGTAAAAAAAAACTGCCTATCTTTAGAGGAGCACATAAAAAGTGTTGTTGAGTCTCAAATTGATCAGTGTTTTAAAAAAATGCAAAATACTTTTGTGATATTAAACACTGAGAGCAAGAGAATGCGGTACTTTTCAGACAAATGGGGGAAAATAGATTTTTCATCGTGTATGTCATCGTGTATGTGGAGAATTCTTTAAGAATCATGCACTCTTCTCAAAACAAAAACATGCAGTTCAGATCAAGCTTTTTTTGATGAATTTGAATGCTCAAACCCCCTTGGATCAAAACAAGGAATACATAAGCTAGGCGCTATCTATTTTACCCTTAGAAATATTTCCCCTAAATACAACTTGAGTTTACTAAATATACAGTTAGTCACTTTATTTCATGCACAAGAGATCAAAAAATATGGGTTTGATAAAATACTAGAGCTGCTTGTCCAGGATATCTCAACACTGGAAACCAATGGAATTCAGATTCCTTTATTTGATCATACAGTTTATGGAACCATTGTCCAGGTTACTGGTGACAACCTTGGTGTCCATACCTTGTTTGGTTTTGTGGAATCATTTAGTGCTAGGTACTCTTGCCGCTTTTACCTGCTTGAGAAAGAGGACTTTCAGACAGTGTTCAGTGAAGATAGTCCAAAGATGTCAGTTTGAACTAAAGAACTTCATGCTGAACACTGCCAGAGAATGCAAAGCAATCCCAGTCGACCTTATGTAATGGGAGTAAAAAAGTCTTGCCTTTTAAATTCATTGCAGTATTTCCACACCATTGCAAATTTTCAGTTGATATTATGCATATATCATGCATAATATTAGAGGCATATTAGAGGGGAGTTACTCAATTTGAGATGAAATTACTCATTCAGCACCTGATTGAAATTTATACCACATCAGCAGAAGAACAGAGAAGAATTCAGAGTTTCAACTATGGCTTCATGGAACAAAACAACAAACCTCCTGGTGTACAATTAAGAGAGGGTTCCAATGACTTGGGCTTAAATGCCACTCAGAGTTAGAGTTAGTTATTCTTTGTAGTTCACTCATAATTGATGATAAACAACTCTGGAGGGGAAATAAATTGTGGTAGAGCAAATTTGAAGTTTCTCTGAACAGAGTTAAAAAGTAGCAGAGTCAATTTCATGTAACTCTGAACTGAGTAAAATAGTACAAGAGTTAATTAAAAAAAACACTAAATAGAGTCAAATATTAACACTAAATTGAGCATAATTAACTCTGGAAAAAAAACAACTCTATCAAAAGAGTAATTTTTACTCTTTTCAGTGAGGGATCAAATGTTATCTGGCATAGTGTAAAATTTTATTCAATTTGAGTAAATTTTACTCAGGCAAGTTTACTGTGTGCACCTGTTGTTAATTTCATTAACATTAAAGCAGTTGAAACTGATTAACAACCCCCTCTGCTACTTAACTGACCAGATCAGTATCCCAGGAGTTTAATTGACTTGATATACTCTGATTAAATAGTGTTCCTTTAATTTTTGAGCAGTGTACATGGAATGTCACTTCACTACTTTGTAAACTGAGTACACCCTGTCTCACACTTGAAATTCTGTATTACTAGCCTTTTGGTCATAGTATGCTTTCCTGCCCTCAGTGCTTTACTCCAAGCATTCCTGTGCCCATGCAAAAGTCTCCTTGGGGTGAGCCCTCAGGTCTGCCACATACCTGCTACACTGACATCCTACACATAGCTACACTGACATCCTCAGGTTGGTAAAGGAGATGCAGAGGTAGTGTCATCTTTCGCCCTGTCATCATCTCAAAAAGTATGCCTGTATGAAGAGTTATGGAGTGTGAACCGATTTGCCATTAGGACCAGGGGAAGTTTTACATAACAGTCTTTTCCATTAGCTGAGATATACTTCCTCACCTTCCCTATGATGGTGCAGTTTGCCCAACGACTGGGGGTGATAAGACATGTGGAGTTTCACCTGGACATCTAACATTTCCCACTGGACATAAACCTAAACAGAACTGCTGAGCACCACAGGAGTGTCACCCTCCCAGAATAATCCTACTCCATCCTGTATGTGATGTTTATGGTGGTAAGAGCACCCAGCGATATAGGCCTTAGGAAGACCTACCATAATAATGATGGCCGGATGTCAGTGAGGGTGTGATGCTTAGTGTGCTAGCATCTGGAGTGTACTCTTCCTCAATGCAATGCTGATTGGGATGCAGCCAATCTTTTACCTAGTGCCATCTTATTGTTCTGGACAAGTAGGTGTATGAAAGGTGAGCAGTTATAAAGTTCAAGCTGTGGGTTACCACAGATTGTGAGCCCCATACTAGAAAACCAAGCAGAGGGCTGGAAAAATGCTAGTACCATCTGGTTCAGTTCTTGATCCCATTTTATGATCAGTTTGACTGGGGCAGCTGTGGTTTGTGCAGGGTCCACTGTGTCTAACTCATTCACAACCTGACAGGCTTGGAGAACTGTCTGGCCAGAACACATGTGGTTAGCATCACAGGACAGTATATTAGGGCCATAAAAAATTGTTGACTATGTCTAACTGAACACCTAGTCTCACTAACACATCTGAATGTCAGGTCAGGTGCCACAATCATGTAGTGTGTGAACTGTTTACAGCCAAGCCTAAGGGAGACGGTGCAAACCCCAACAATTTTAACTGTTATCCGGGGGCAACTGGCAAGCCACAATCTCTGTTTCTTCTCAACCAAGATTTCTCAAGCAGGAGTTGATACACTTCTTGGCTTACTGCTGACTTCTCTGACCAGAGTGCCACCACGGCCTCTGTGACAGGTAGTTTGTTAGCTTGTAGGCCACCCACATCTTTATACACTTCGGTGCTAAGATGTTCCAAAACTCATCTCTCCTCTCTAACAGCTATATGTTTGGCTTGTGTTTCTGGGAGGCATCTGCTAACTGGGGTCTCAAAGCTTGCATTTGAGAGGACATCAGGGCTGTCCAGTGTCAGGGGTTCTCTCTACCTGTACTGCCTCACATAGCTTCCGACTAGAGTTAATCTCTTTAACGAGCTGTGGGTTTCTAACCTGTGCCCACAACCTATTTAGCCTATTTAGCAAATCTTGACCAATGAGGAACCGCTCTGTATCAAACCCAACAACATACAGGGGATGGACTACTTTCGCCTCACCAAAAGTTAACTCCACCTACACCTGCTGGTTTGTAGGGACTTGGTCCTGTGCGTAGCTGGTTATCTTGATCAGACAACTGTCTATCCTAAGCCATTTCCCTAGCAAGTTGTTCATTTGGTTGAGTTCTTTAAGCAATCCTGCTGGATTTGTTTTAAGTTCTCACAATCCTTTACTTCAGTCCCTTTGAACTCCTTTTGTTTCTGACCACCACCTCTATGACTGATCTATGACTATATCTCTAACCCTCCTATGCCTTTTCTCCCTGTATGTATGCCTGCCACTCTTGTATTCTCTATCATGTAAGGGTTTAGCGCTCTGGGAGCTATGTGGGAGCTCACCAGGCTTTGGCTGGGAGGAGAGGTTGGTACAGGCAAGTCCACTCTGGGGAAGCTCTGACCCTTCTAGTTCAAGGGGAAGTTCGAACACACGAGTGCCTGGTTCCCTGTCCTTCTTGTCTGTGCTTACCTTATCATTCTCCCATGCCCACATTGCAAGCTCTCTTAACTCTGCTGCAGTCATGTGATCAACATCTACCAGTAGCACAAGGGGTTTCCTAATAGTGGGATGCAAATTACACACAAACAAGCTCTTAAACATCACATCTTCTGCCCTGGGAGAATCTGCACCAGCAAAATACATTCTGCTTAAGCATTCATAATGGTCTCTGGGTGATTCATAACAACTTTGCTTAGTATGCAAGCGGATGGATTCTGATAGATTGTGTACTTTGTGCTCAGGTCCCTACACACTTCACGGTAATTACCAACAATGGCAGGACTTTGTCTCTCCATGAAGCCATGGACAGTTGTCATCCACAGAACAAGCAGTTTATCTGCCATATTGGGCTCATGGGTATAGGACAATGCATGGTTTACATCTTTAATTTAAGAAACAACTCTATGGCACATCAGGATTAAACACTTCAATGACATATGCTAATTCCCTAAGCTGACACAGTCAGCTGTCCCTAGATGGCACTATGCTAGGAGGCTCAATGATGGAGTGATTAATTTTTCCCCAAGCTGAGGAGTCAGGGTCTGTTCCATAAGCATGGCTAGGGCTAGCAATGGCGGTTACACTACCAGCAGCTACAGCATCACCATGTGATTGGTAGCACCGTCTCTGTGCTGGGCTATCCGATAGGGGTTCACTGTCTGCTGAGATGAACTAACTGAAGTGTCTGCTTATTGGTTCAGGTTGCTCATGGGATGTCCCTGCCTATGGCCAGTTCTTCCATCCTTTTCCCTATTTCCTCCAGCCTTTGCTCTGCAACAACAGCTTTATTGGCCCACTCCTGGTGGCAACTCTATCACGATTGTTTCATCCATTAACTTATTGTCTGCTCTAGTCAAATCCTCTCTCATTTGAATTTGGACCTATTTCGAACTGTACTGCTGTTGCTTAAGCATATCTGACTGTTCACAGGTATCAGTACACAGCTTTAGTTCGATATATAGGTTCATTTTCAGTCTAGAGATTCAAACAAAACTGACTTTACCTCAGCCTTTGCCTGTTTCTCACTAGTGTTCACTACACTTAAAATGTTCCTCTGCACTGACAGGTAATTTTGAGCGTGAGCCAGCTAAGTGCTTATTCTCAAGCTTTTCAGACTGTGTTTCTAGGTCTAGGTTTTCATCTTTGAACCTTTTAATTTCTGCTTCTAGTTGTCAGTAATACATTGGAAGTCTTTTCTCTCTGCAGACAACCTACCAGCTTCAGCTTTCACGGTGCAGATCAGTCAGTTCACTCAGGCCTTGGATCCTCATATCACTATTTCTGATGCATTCATTGGCCAGGGATATCCTGTCTATAGCTTGAGTTAACTGAGCAGCCCAAGTGCTAGACTAGAGAGAAATTTGACTTGCGGGGTACCCTGTAAGGCTTGGCCCGCTGCTTCAGCTGTCAGCTGTGCTGCTTTGTGGCTGATTTAATCATAGTCTAAGCCCTTAATTGTTTCTATGTAGCCTGGTTAGGTCTACAGACAGCTTTTCAGGTACAGTTAAATCAGGCATCTTTGACACATACTTTACTACACCTAGCAATTAATCTGTCTCTTATAACACAAAAGTGACAGTTCGATAGTCACTGGGACAACAGAGATCACACAGACTAATTGTGACAAGTTTCACACAGAAACTCTAAAACAATTTGAGAGACTGACAAGGTATAAAAGCCCTTTGCTATACATTGGTAGCAACTAATTATAATCAACAATGTTTGCTTACACTACAGTTTACTGAGACAGGAAACTTTACCAGATCCATGCACTGAAAATGGTCCAAGGCTTTTACCACAACTCTATTTACCACAAACAAATCAACTGCAATAAATCCTGTTCATAAATAATACCTGTAACGTAGATGCCTTTGTCTAGCCTCAGATTACTCTGTTTGCTGTTGACCGACCACGCCTGTACAGCTGTGTCTACCTTTTATTAAATGCTGCAAATGCATTCTCACTCTGTTGACTCATCATTACAGTACCATACAGCTGAGTGAGGAAACTATGAATCAAGCCTGCAAGGAAACACCTAATGTGCAACTAGTAACTGACCAAACTGAGATTTTTGGTTTTCTGTTAAAGCTAGTATGCTTGCATTCTTTTGGCGTATTTCTTTGTGTTGATAAACAGAAGCCTCTTTTCAATCTTAGTTAGCCTCACATGGGGTACCAATTTTGTAGTGATTTTTACTCAAGGCACCGATGATGTTGTGTGTTTCGGTCACACATCACTTAAGGTTTCAGATGATCCCTCCCTCATTTTACCTCAGGGCACCAGCTAAGCAATTTCACCGTAACAATATAAGAACATTCCAAAAATACTATTCAATAAATTTGAATTAATGTAAATTGGAGAGAGTTTGCCAAATGACTTATGAGGGATGTGTGATTCGTGATTCGTGATTTGTGAGATTCTGGTAGAATGTCTGATCATAAACACAAGGAAGACACAGTTGTAATAAGATTAATTTTATTAACACTAGATATGCAAGAGTAAATATCACAACTACTGAAAGATACTAATAAATGAATAATAAACCAATGACTAAACAAAAGATGCCAAATTGACATATGTAAAACAACATATGAAGTGAACACTGAATGGATAAATGCAATGCTGCTGAGTTGAATGTAGCAATGGAAGAGAATTATATTGTAGCAATCATCTTACAGGGAAACCACTTAAAGGCTCTGGCAAATGACAATAAATAAATGATTATTTATCATTAAACAAAACTATTTTTTGTTATGAGTAGACCCCAGGTAAATGTAATCTAAGCAAATTAGACAGACATTTACTGCAATTATAAACTAATGCCAAGGTCTCTGGAAAGAAGTTTGGTAAGCTTGGGTGATCAGTGTCAGAGACATCTTCCAATGGTGATATGGATTGCATGCAGTGGGAAAGGTGCTGAACGGACAGCAAAATTTCATCATTTGTGTTTTGGACAGCCAAAGCGCACAGGGCTATAATGGCTATAAAGCTATATCTTAGACCAAAAGGTCTCTTAGACGTGCTGTTTCTGTTAATGTCTCTTTTTTAATCAGGTTAGATCAAAACAACGAGGTGCCAATCAGGGGTACCTTTATCCCTTTCTGATAAGAAGGAGTTTGTAATCTGGGGTCTTTCCATTCCAGGAACATGATACCCTATTGATGCCAGAAGTGGCCACAGTGTAGCCCACTCTAGTGTGGAACTCATTTGCAAGTTGTAAAATGCACAGAGGGAGAAGTGTCTTTAAAGTTTGCCTATGCATCATTTCTTTTCCAAACTTCTTTCAAAATATTATTTTCCTTGTGCTGAACACATAGATTCTAAACATGATAAGAAATGGTTGAACCCATGCATTAATTTATGTGTTAATAGGTCAGCTCATATAAGCTGTTGTGCCAACAATCATTTTCAGTTAACATAAACTGTTTTTTACATGAATGTGAAGTGGATGTGTCACAGTTTATGTCAATTTTAAGGATTTATGAATGGATTTGGATGGTTTTTTGTGGCCTTTTTTTGTTTGTTTCAGCCACTGCTGCTTCTTCCAGAGGTCCTAAGCAATTTTTATGGAAGTGTTGGCCTAAATCTTAGGAATGAGTTTGGTGGTTAGGGTCAACCTGTGGTCCAATGAGGAGTGCTTCCCCATGCAGATGTGGGTGATGGGGGTCTCCTTCCCTGACCTGTAAGTGGTGTCTGGCAATTGTTATAGCAGCTTATCTGATGATGTCAGGTGTTTGCATATATTCATTCACTTCAGTTCAATCAAATTCAATCTATTTAATCAGATTCAATCACATGTGGCAAACCTTTCTCCACCCTGGCAGTTAGAGAGGGGCCCTTTTATAAACTAGGTCCTGGTATGCCATCTTAACTGCTGTTCACCACAACTTTAATTCAAAGGGTTTAACGAAAATATTGCATTAACTGTTAAGGAATAACAGCCATTCTTTACAGAGTCTCTCCATTTTCACAGGCTCAAAAGTAATTGGTCAAACTAAATATTAGGATTATTTTTAATACTTGGATGCAAGTCAATGACTGTCTGAAGTCTGGTACCCATGGACATCACCAAATGTTGAGTTTCCTCTCTTGAGATGCTTT
>CM074957.1:15882907-15893331 GCA_037577455.1 Pangasius macronema | reverse complement strand
CTCAATACCACCACTGAGGTGAGACCCTTGAGCAAGGCACCGATCCCCCAACTGCTCCCCGGGCACCGCAGCTAAAAAAGCTGCCCACTGCTCCGGTTGTGTGTGTGTGTGTGTGTGTGTGTGTGTGTGTGTGTGTGCGTGTGTGTGTGTGCGCACTTAGATGGGTTAAATGCAGAGCACAAATTTTGAGTATGAGTCACCACACTTGGCCACAAGTCACTTCACTTCACTACAATTTCTGATGATAAAAAAATGGCTTGTCTTTAATTTCTCCTGCCTGGATTTTGAAAACACAATCAAGTAACTGATCATGTTTCATTTTTTAATTTCTGCTAGAATGAATGACCAATAAAAATAAAATGACCAAAGGGTACAAAAACCCTCAAGATTCCCCAATCCCTACAACTGCACACCATTTTACAAAAGTCAATGGATACCAAGTATTTTATTCTTTTAAAGCACCTTAAAACATAAAATCTTTTACAACAGTATAACACTATAACATCTGTCACTTACCTCCTCTCATTGTCATCCAAATGGACAAACAGCACATTCTTAGAAATGGCCTTCGCCAAGGCTGTCATTGTCTTGTAGTCCTTTGGGATTACCTGGATATATACATATAGAAACAACAGTTAAAATGCATCTGGCCATGACAATACTAAGAAATATTATTGTTTCCTCTACCAAAATAACGAGAAAACATGTAAACCTTAACAGCAAGCTCAAAGCAATATACAATGTGAGCCAGCAACCTGTTTTCTAGAAGCCCCGAAACATGACAAATTAGCTAGACCAATTCGATTTGAAAACAGCATAGGTGAGCAGAAAGATACATATACACACACACACACACACACACACACACATATATATATATATATATATGGGTGTGTGTGTGTGATTAGATTCAACTTTATTGTCATTGTGCAGAGTACAGAGCATATGAAATGAAGTTTTTGCGTATCCCAGCGTGGCAGGAAGCTGGGGTCAGAGTGCAGGTTCGGCCGTGATACGGTGCCCCTGGAGCAGATGTGGTTAAGGGCCTTGCTCAAGGGCCCAACAGTCGCAGTTAACTGTTCAGCCACCACTGCCATATTTATTTGTTATATATATATACTGTCAGGTCCAGAAGTATTTGGACAATGACAGAGTTTTTGTGATTTTGCCTTTATACACCAAATATATATATTAGTTAGGTCCATAAGTATTTGGACAGTGATACAATTTTCATATTTTTGCCTCTGTACACCACCACAATGGATTTGAAATGAAGCAATCAAAATGTGATTGAAGGGTAGACTTTCAGCAAAAAAATACTGCATTAACCATTAAAGAATTACAGCCATTTTGTACATAGTTCCTCCATTTTCACAGGCTCAAAGTAATTCTGACAATTGACTGATAAGCAGTTTCATGGTCAGGTGTGTCCTGTTTCCTCATTATTTCATGACAAATTAGGAAGATCAAAGATCTGGAGTTGATTCCAAGTGTTGAATTTGCATTTGGAAGCTGCTCATGGGAGCTCTCAATATGCTGTCCAAAGAGGTGTTGATGCAAGTGAAGGAGGCCATCATTAGGCTGAAAAAACAAAACACACCTATCAGTGGGATAGCAGAAACTTTAGGAGCTCAGCAACAACCTAAAGTTCCATGAAATAAAGAAAGACAAAAACATGTGCTGGGTAGCATTGGTTGATTTTACGCCATTGGGAAAGGTGAGCCGTTTTCTCATTACAGTTTCAGATGAGAGAAAAGTAGGCCTCCTCTTTTCAGCCAGATCGCACAGATCAGCCTAAGACAGTCAGCTTCTCTCTTTTAAGGTCTATCCCGGCTGCCAGTTAGAGCCAGAGAGAGAACAAAGGCCGGTGAAGTCCTTTTGATGGTTTGTGGGGTGACATATATTCATCTTACATACTTCTGTTTGCTGTAAAAGTACTTTAATAAAGGTGTGCCCCCTATCTGTGGATGCATGGTACCTACAACATTATTTATTCAAGTTGACATCATTTATAGACCTTACTGAGCTTTGGAATAAACTGATTCAATTCAAGAACTCAACAAAGTAAAACAATGACCCCCCGTCTCTACATCATCGACCCCTGAGGGTCCCTGGACTTTACTTTGAGAACCATGGCATTAAAGCGAAGTAGAACCTGGACACAGCAGTGTTTCAGTAAGTTCATGTCTAAAGCAAGGATTAAGCAAACAAATAGTTCTCTATTAGTGTGATTGTGGTGCAAACACAAAACAAGGCATTGTATATTGTCATTATTCTCATGACCATCAGTGCTGTTGAAGAGAGGCTTAATTGTAAAAAGGCATGTAAAAAGTTGTCAGTTAAGTGCAGTTTGGCACAAAAAAAATGTTTCTATGCAATTTAGCATAGAAAAGTATATGACCAAGTGTGAAATGCTTTGTGAAAATGCATTTCATTAGTATAAGCATGTTTGTTACATTATTTGTAAATAAATAACAGACATACCACCAACATAAAATGATATCCACAATAAGATGCACAAATGTTTTTGTGATTCAAAAATACAAAGCTGGTTCTCAAATACATTTGGAATATGCAAAATATGCTCTCATCATTTATTTGAGGCATCATCTGCTTTTGGTTGTGGATCACTCCATGTGCATTTATTTATCATTTGCCATGTGTTTGAACCACCTACGTTAATTTGTAGGTTTTTGAAACATTTCTCATGCTGATTCATACAAATCACCCCATGAATGTGTGTGTGTGTGTGTGTGTGTGTGTGTGTGTGTGTGTGTGTGTTTTTCCCTGCACTAGGTCTGCATTAGCCAGTTGGGTTGCAAGACAACTTTTCGCTAACGCCCACATTATTCTGACTCATAGCAGAAATGCACCCACTCAAACAGCTTAAGGTTTGCTGCAGACTTGCCAGGCCTTTGTCTTATCTTAAGACTTGGGCTAACTTGAACTGCTGCAGTGGGTTTTGTTTTTGGTTCTTGGGTTGAAGATTAGTCATTTGGTATAATTTAGATAATAACATATATTAATATTCTGCTAGTTTTAATAGAAATGGCTTAGTACCGTGCTCTAGAAGGGTTATCCTCAGAGTAAGTTATTACTGTCGACGACTGCGATAGTAATGACTTGCCAGAGTCAATAAGATGCTTCACCAAACATTTCGCTGGACAAAATGAGCAGTCAATGGTATAAACTTATTCTGATAAATTTCCCACAGAATAATCAATATCACTGTTTACATTAATGACCCTTACTTCCATAATAATTGCAAGATCAAACCAAGTCGACATCTACATGAGCTAAATTCCTACATTAGTTTGGGGATTTATCTCTGTTTTCATGCCTGTATGTTACATTGGAATGTGCCTTTATTATTTTGCACTTGTGTTAATTATGTATTCTTTATTTACGCTGAGGTTCCAAGCGGAATGTTTTTCCAGAAAGACTGGATGTATGGCCATGACCAGAGAGCATGGATGTAATCATCTATGGAATCTGGACAGTGTTTGCATTTGTTACTATTGCTGAAACCCATGCGGTATAATTTGTGTGGTGATATGTGACTTGTGTAAAATGTTGTTGTATGTATTGTATTAATTGACTCTTTGTATTGAAAGAAATACAGAATATTGTTGGATATGGCTTGGTAATTTATTATTTTATGCTTCAATCGATCAATCAGATTGAGAAATTGGGAAGGATGTTGTATTTTAATTTTATAGTTTATTTATTTGTGATATCATTTTTCTTGATTTGAGCTGAGTTTCTCTTGGAGCTGAAAGGGATGACAATGAAAATTGTACATTTTTTTTTTATTTCATGAATTCTTTCAGTTGAAGATATTGGAAAAATATCTTCAATCCTAATTTTAGTCATGTCCAATTACCAACCACCAGTTAGGTTTCTCCCACACACATCACACACATTCTCCATCACACAGCAACTAGTGAAGGCAAAGGCTAAACCCACACCCTGGTCCTGCTTTTCCTCCCCTCCCGCCCCTGCCTCACTAGAATTTTCATGGAGGTGGGAATGCTGATCCAGATCCATGACACACCTCAGACCTCCCCTGATTGAGCAGGAAAAAAGGGAGTACACATCAGGCCTTGGTCAACTCGAACTGTAATCAGACCTCAGTCAACCAAAGCCTGATTCAAGGTGAGGCATTTGGCAATGCACAATTGGTGAAGGTGAGATACATGCATGGGGATATTCACAAATACCCGCTGGTGCCCAGATTCATACATTTCCAGGACCAAACACATATCGTGGAAGTGGTGGTTAGTCCTAGCCTCATCTATACACTCCTTTTGGGGACAAATTGGCTGGGATTTAGAAAAATGTGTAAAATTATGATGGTGGGTATGTAACGAGGTGTGGTATGTGGTCTGTGCCATGTCATGATGACTCAGGAGAGGGTGGGCTCTGCTCCCCAACCCATCTCTGTGGGGATTCCCCTTGGTAATCAATGGTCAAATAATCCAGCCAGAAATTGCATTTACGTACCTGCATTTTTCAATCATCAAAGATAGGTTATATCAAGTGATGCAGGACACTGAAACCAAGGAAGAGATGAACCAGTTGTTGGTACTTAAGAGCCATAGGGAAATGCTATTCCATGTTTCTCATCATAATCCCATGCCTAGGTATTTGGGGCAGGATAAAACACTAAATTGTCTCATGGCTCATTTTTACTGGCTGGGCATTCACGGCGATGTTCTCAGTTGGTGTGTGGCAAATGTCATCTGGTGAATCTTCCATTGATTGAGGTCCAAGTAATAAACTTCGTTTGTTCGTTCCTCTTTCGACTGCTCCTGTTAGGGGTCACCACAGCAGATCATCGGTATGCATATTTGATTTGGCACAGTTTTTACCCTTCCTGCCGCAACCCTCCCCGCCGCAACCCTCCCCAATTTTATCCAGACTTAGGACCAGCAGCGCACTGTTGCACGCAACCACAGTGGCTGGTTCTCTGGCCAGGAATCAAACCAATGCCACAGCGGTGAGAGTGCTGTGGCCTAACCACTAGTCCACCTGTGGTGGTGAGCCTGTGCCCAATGCAGCCTCAGCTTTCTGATCTTGCCTGGCAGACGTCTGACCTGCTGTGAATTCTGAGATGCTTTTCTGCTCACCACAATTGACAGAGTCGTTATCTGAGTTACTCCACTGATCTCTCTCATCAACAAGACATTTATATCCATAGAACTGCTGCTCAGTGGATGTTTTTCTTTATTGCTCCATTCTGAGTAAACTGTAAAGGCTGTTGCATGTGAAAATCCCAAAAGATCAGCAGTTACAGATATACTCAAACCAGCCCATCTGGCACCAACAATCATGCCAAGGTCAAAATCACTTGTCACATTTTTTTCCCTCATTCTAATGTTTGATATGAACATTACCTGAAACTGATGGCCTGTATCTGCATGATTTTATTCAAATTTTATTATTTGATGTGCACTGCTGCCACATAATTGGCTGATTAGATAATTGTATTAGATGATTAGATAATTGCTTGAATAGGTGTACAGGTGTTCCTAATAAAGTGTTTGGTGGGTGTACATTCAGTGTCTTACTGGAACATAAGATTTCAAGTATTTTGAAAACATGCCTTTTCATCCACGTTTTAGGCCTGCCTGAATGTCTAATGGGTTGTTGCTGGGGATACATGCCGTTGTGTTGTCAGGCACTGGGGACCCTGCAACTGGCACCACTTAGAGATTGCAAAAGTTTCACCTGAGCAGAATTCTTTTCTTCATCTCAATGAGGTACGACCTTGGTGTAGTTCTCTCACCTGTCACCACTTTGGTTGTAGTCCATGTTTTTGGATGCTTGGCCTGTGTGCTGCTGTGTGGAGAGAATCATCAGTAAGCATAGAGGATCTTTCTGTTTCACTATCCTCTTAGCTGTCTGGACAGCACACTCTGCCTGTCCATTTCCTTGTGACTTATGGGGGTTAGGGGCTGTGTGCTTAAAGTCCATCTCATGGGCTAAGTTTCTGAATTCTGCACTGCTTAGCTGTGGCCCACTGTCACTGACAACCTTCTCCAGTATTCCACACCGGATGGCATTTTCAACTCTGTTTTGGTTACACCAATTTGTCACTATTGACTGTGTTGCTTCTTTGTTTCTTCTTCTTTCTTGTGACTGCTGAATGAAATTATTTTACCTCTCATTACTGTTTTTGCAGTTTCCCTACATTTTACAAGCAGATATTTCAGGTTTACTGTTAATTTCTAAAAAGGTGACTACTTTTGTTAGTAGTACAAATTAAATTCACTGTCTTTGAGCAGGGAGTTATTAAACCAGCATCTTGGAGAGGGTTGGGTTACTGATTGTGCTAGCAATGTGACACTGAAAGAGGCATCATCTGAAAGAAAATAGTGTATGCATGAATAGATTTTATGATGTGGGCAGTAGCAAGAATGTGCATCAATAGCTGGGTCTCCAAATGTCCACCAGTCCATAATAGCAGACACCCTTATCCAGAGCGATAGAGGTGCTTTGTAGTCTTTTTCAAAAACACAGCCTCATACTAATTCAATAGGTCAGGAACTAAGATTACCATCTAATACCAATACCAGTTAGTACCAAAATTACGTAAAGAAACTTACAAAAGAAACTAGACATTCACTTATGACAAAAAAATGTCAGCATATAAACGGAGCATGGGCTGGTCTGGGCATAACGGTAAGTGTGCTGGGATTCCCATGGATGCACACACGTGACCCTCAGATCTCCTGGAATGAGAGGGAAATCACCCACTGGTCCACCCACCATCTCATGTATTGTCTACAGACCCCTACACTCTTAGCTGCATCCACTTCAGTTGAGAGCCCTGAAACCAGGTCCAAGGTGGAAATCGCACTTGAGTGTGTAGTAGATTTATAAATTGTGGCAGTAATTTGTCTAAGGTTAAAGTGATCAGGAATGTGGGTCAGAGAGAAATAAACCTGCTCACCTGGTCACCTAAACTATGCTTAACTACATGCTCAGTGTTCAGAGAATGTTATTCATTCTACAAATCTAATCCATATTTCACGGTGAACAATGTGGTGACCGTAAATATCATATAGGTTTTGGAAACAGAATTTACAGTATATGTTGCAATGTGTGTTCTTTCTTCAGACAAACACGCACGCACACACACATACTGGCCTGCATGGGAGATCTTTTGACTTTGTTCCCACCAACTCAATCTCAGGAACGAGGCACTAAGGAAAAATATTTCACTACATTACATCACATGTATGTAATATGTATGTGACAAACAAAGAACCTTGAACCTTGAACGTAATTACCATACAGTTTCCTAGGGTGAGATAGTCGGCTGGGGGTCCACCCTGCCATATACACATTGTGTCTCTTCCATTTGGTACTCTTGTCATGACACACTTCAAAGAGGCTCAGGGGTATAAAAATGGGGTCTTTTGCCAGAAAGTTGGAGCACAGAGAGATGCTTTACCATGCTCAGTAGTTCTTCTGTATGAAAGTACAGTATGTTGCATTAAGAGTGCATGACTTGAATGATTTGTATGATTATAAGAATGTATCTAGTTAGTAGCTGGGTAAAGTAGCCTATTTGTTTGGTATGACATACAACCCCTGGCAAAAATTATGGAATCGCCACACTTAGAGGAAGTTCACCCAGCCTTTTTACTTTATAGCAAACAAACAAATCTCAGATATGACACAAAAAAAGGTTTTGTTCAATAGCTTAACATTCTGGATTTGTGAAACATACATCAAAATAATTCAGTGACATTTTTTTATTAATGGCATTTTGTCAAATGTCATTTTCCAAATCATTTTCCAAATCAAGTAGAGGAAATAATTATGGAATCACTCAATGTTGAGGAAAAAACTATGGAAGTGTGGTGATTCCATAATTTTTGCCAGGGGTTGTATATTGCACACCCACAAGGACTTAAGCCTTTGCTTTAGCATTATGTATCTGCTACTGGAATTCTGGCATCATAACAGCGAGTTACATATGCACCTGCACAAAAATAGAGTCCATGGGCCTTTTTTATCAATCAATCAATCAATAATTTGCAAAGCATTGTGAGTCAATACTCAACTGTCCAATTGTTTAACTTGTAGCAGATTTCTTGTGCAAGTTTGTGTGAGTCTCACCTTCCTGACATAGCTGACTGCATCCTCTTCTGTGTAGACTTCTGCACTGACCCCCCCTCTCCTGCGTCGGGCCTTCACCACAGGGTTTGGAGGAGGAGGAGAAACTTCATCATCATGTGAGTCTGATTGAGAGTTAGACTTCTGTCGTGCCAAGATTTGCTTGCTTTCTTCCTGCAGAGAGATTGAGAAACAGAGAGAAAAAGAGATCTTGATGTCTGGATCTTCTACATCCATGGGAAACATTACTGGTTTCCCAGCATCAGAGAGGCTACTGTCTGCATTCCACGTCACAATAAAGTGCCATTACCTATTTCACTTAGGTTAATGGTAAGGACCTTTACTTCATGAACATGCAGTTGATATGCAATGTGCATTGTTTAATATTAAAATACAGTCACCAGCCACTTTATTAAGAACATCTGTACAACTATATGTATATACAAATTGTCCAATAAACCATTCATAAAAACATGCAGATACAGGTCAAGAACATCAGTTAATGTTCACTTCAAACATTTTTGAAACAGTCACACAGTCAAAAATGTGATCCCTTTGACTGTAGCATGATTGCTGGTGACAAACAAATATGTTTGAGTATGTCAGAACACTCACTTTCACATGATAGAGTTTACACTACAGAAAAAACAACAGCAGTGAGCAGCAGCTCTAAGGGCAGAGACACCTTGTTGATGATAGAGGTCAGAGGAGAATGGCCAGGCTAATTTGAACTGACAGGAAGGCTACAATAACTCAAATATCTGCTCTTTACAACTTGGAGAGCAGAAAACATCTCAAAATGCACAACAAATCAAACCTCTAGTTAGATGGGCTACAACAGCAGAAGACAACATTGGGTTACGTTCTTGTTAGCCAAAACCAGCAACCTGAAATGACAGTGGGCGCAGTCTCACTGGAACAGGACAGCTGAAGACTGGAAAAATTTTACCTGGTCTGATGAATCTTGATTTCTGCTCTGACATTTCAGCATCTCTACTTTCTATGGAGGCTTAAGAGGCTTGGCATTTCCTATGACATCATGTCAAACTTCAACCGCTGCACCATAGAGAGCATTCTGACCGGCTGCATCAGTTTGGTATGGCAGCTGCTCTTCTTCTTACGGCAAAGCTCTTCAGAGAGTGGCGACAACAGCAGAGCTCATCACTGGAAATAAATTCCAGGTCTTTCAGGACATCTACTAAACACGTTTTTTGAGGAAGGACTGCAGTACATTAAGGACTGCACTCACCCTGCTCATTATCTGTTTGTGAACCTACTGTCTGGCAGACGCTTACACTGCATCCAATCACGGACAGCCAGACTGAAGAACAGTTTGTATCTTCAAGCCAACAGACAACTTAACAGCCAGTAGTCCTTCACCTAGTGCTGTGACACTTCATTACCGCCACTTCCGGACACTTGGTATTTACTTTTCAGATTTACTATGTACTATTTCTTGTACATGTATTTACTGTTGTGCCTTATTTAATAACATATGTCACTTTTACTCTTTGTATTCTTTGCCATTGTACACCACTGTTTCATTTTCCTTATTACAATACAGCATCATATCAATCATTCATGTCCAAATATGTTTGTTCGTGTCCAATAAGTGTTTTTTACTGTCAATGTCTAAATCTGAGCCTTGTCATAAGCATTTCAATGCCCAGTGTCCCCAGTGTAACTGAGCAAATGACAAATAAACAACTCTTGACTCTCCTGACTTGAGATCAGCAGTTATGGAAATACTCAAATCAGTCCGTCTGGCACCAACAATCATTCCATGGGCAAAATCACTGAGCTCTCATTTTTTCCCCATTCTGATGGTTAATTTGAAAATTACCTGAAGCTGCTGGCCTGTAGCTGCATTATTTTATGCATTACACTGCTGCCACATGATTGGCTGATTAGATAATTGCATGTGTGTATATATATATATATATATATACACATATACATAAAACCCTTTTGTTAGCACTACACTGTTGAGTAAAACCAGACTAAAAGCAGATGAATCATTTGCTACAACCCCTGGTAAAAATGATGGACTCTCCACACTTAGAGGATGTTCACCCAGCCTTTTTACTGTATATCAAACAAACTAATCACAGATACGACACAAAAAAGGTTTTGTTCAATAGCGTAACATTCTGGATTTGTGAAACATACAGCAAAGAAATTCAGTGACTTTTTTTTTATTAATGGCATGTCATTTTCCACATCAAGTAGAGGAAAAAAGTATGGAATCACTCAATGTTGAGGAAAAAATTATGGAATCATCAACAAAAAAACACAAT
>CM074957.1:15840075-15879976 GCA_037577455.1 Pangasius macronema | reverse complement strand
ACTCCAGTCCATGACACGGCACCATTCACATGCTTATTCACACCTAGGGGCAATTTAGTGCAGCCAATCCATAGACAATCTATAGACATGTTTTTGGAAGGTGGGAGGAAAACGGAAAACCTTGAGGAAACACCATGCAGACAGTGGGAGAACAGAAACTCCATATAGGCAGTAACACGAGCTCAGGATAGAACCGGCAACCTTACCCACAGCACCACTGTGCTGCCCTTAAGTACTTGTGCCTATATCTAATAGCAACATACAACAAGAAAGAAAAAACAATTGGACAAAATTTGTTGACCATGTTATTACATCTCCATGGTATCCGACTGCATTCGGTCACAGCATTGGGCAAGCCGAGATTATCCTCTTGTTTTTTTAAAATAAATGGTTGTGTAATAGACATCCGCTGATTACAGTTACAGTATTTATCGCGATATACAGTGTGAACAATGTTGTAATGGCTGACATTTCAAAAATATCATTACTACACTTTCGGGAAGAGGCTGTCTGGGTAGACATGATTTTTTTTGGACAAGCTTCAGAGATACAGATCTAGCAGAACTTTCACAAACTGACTTGTAGAAAAGGTGGCATCCTATGGCAGTGCCACGTTTAAAGTCCTGCGCTGTTCAGTACGACTCATTCTGCTGCCAGTGTTTGTCTATGGAGGTTGCACCTGTTAGCAGTGGGTGTGGCTGTAACACCTGAGCTCGGTAATTAGAATGAGGATCCATGTAATTTTAGCCATATAGTGGATGAGGTGTCCCATTCAGAAAGCAGCATAAGCTCAAGTGACAGGAACTCCAGCACTTTTCTCTCCTATAGAATATAGTTGTTTATTTTATTTAGCGAACTCGCTAATAACAAGAAACCACTTATGACGTCACAGCGCGTTTGAATCTCAACGGTTTTAACGGTCATAAGGGGTCTCTGATGAAGTGTAAAACCTATTTCTTTGCAGAATGCAGACTACTAGATAGTGCCCAAGTGGACCAGGTTAGCTGGAGCAGTTAGCTAGCACTAGCACCAGTTAAAGTAGTTAAAGTAAGTGAGTTGTGATGAAATATCTGAGCTGAGAAGTGATCCGCGAGGCGCTGAAACACACCTGAGACGCGGCAGGAGCTTCGCGCGCGGTCTCGCTCCTTGTTTCTTTCTCGACCAACTTTTCTTGCTTCTCTGCGTTTAAATTCTGTTCCAACACCACTTTCTCTGCTTCTCGTCTTTTCTTGGTGTCTAGTAAATTCCAGATAACATACGCGACACCTCCGGTTAGTACCAGGGCAGCTCCGGCTAATCCAGCTTCTCTCAAACCGGCCATGTTTGGTCGAGACTCAGCCAAACACGCCCAAGTTTCTCACAAACCCGCGGCCATGACGAGCAGCCTTCAGCACCAGCGCGTTAGAATCCCGGGTTGCCAGATTGGCGCGGTTTCCTCCACTCGGGTTGCCAGATTGATCTGTTATCTGTCAAATCTGTAACTTCATAAAGCAGTGCTCTGGGTGCAAAGTGGCCAGGTCTCAGGAAAAAAAAAAAGACACAGAGCTAGCACAAAAAAGATTAATTTGTCTTCTTCATCTTCTCAGTCTTTGTATGTTGAGATTTCACAACAGCAGATTCAATAGTTGTTTTTTCCCCCTTACGTGACACAAAACAAAAAAAGGGACAAACACAAAAAAAGTAAAGAATATTAAGACATAATGCATAAAATGCAGCAATCACTTGGGAGAAAAATAATCAAAACATACCACGCTCTAGAGAAAATGTGTGTGTGGAAAGGTGTGAGGCGGTGTTTTATTCCTTTCATACCACTGCAGTTTGCCAAACATTTCATGTTATAAACTAAATAACAGCTAAACCAGTTGTTCCATCACCAGTCCCTTTTTCTTGGTTAAAAAAAATGCAGCTTGTCATGTTACTGAGAAACAGCAAAGCCCTCTGTCTTGAAGATTTTCCTTGTTTTCTCAAGAACAAGATAATATTATGGGAGATTTAGTACTTCCTACTCTATTAATCTGTACATTATTAAAGTAGGGGACGCGTGGTAGTCCAGTTGGTAGTCTTTCCACTTCACAGATCCATGATCCTGGTTCGATCCTTAGCTCGGTTTATTGCGTGCATATATGGATGGATTCTCCCTAAAAGTGAAGTGAAGTGACTTTGTGGCCAAGTGTGGTGACCCATACTTTGTGCTCTGCATTTAACCCATACAAGTGCACACACAGTAGTGAACACACACACACCCGGAGCAGTGGGCAGCCATTTTTGCTGCGGCGCCCGGGGAGCAGTTGGGGGATCGGTGCCTTGCTCAANAGGGTCTCACCTCAGTCGTGGTATTGAAGGTGGCTGAGAGTGCTAAAAGTGAATTAGTGTGTAAATGTGTGCCTTGTGACTTGGGCCTGATATTCCTGGGATAAGCTGCACTATTAAAATGCACCAAGTGTTAAAAACACCACTGCTGCTGTACCAGATACACTTGTAGCAGCAGCACATGCACTATCGTCATATCAGTGCCACTACAGTGTGAATAATCCAAACCAAGCACATTGGTACTGTATGTCTTATGTATATATGGGGACCCGGTCAAGTTAATACACATACAGTCCACTCGAAAAGATGCACAAAAGAGATTTTCTGTTATCAAGGAAATTTTTATTAAGATTTTACATGGGAGCTGCTCTTCCTGTTAGATTTACACTTTCAGCCTCCCCGATGATGGAAAAACGGCTGAAGGACACACCTTTCTTAAAATAATAATTACAAGTGATATTTATCCAGGAGTTTGAAAAATAAATATATTTTGAATTTGCATAAACAGCCTCTCTTTTTGTTTTTGACACAAAGTTACTGTCTCTGCGTACAGATTTAGCAGGCAAGTCTGTAAAATGAAACAGCGATGAAATATGAACTAATGAACTCATGGTCAGGCAGTTTTTGTTTCTTTAATGGGCCACAAAAAAAAACCCCAAAAACAAACATATGGTCAGGACCTTAGATAACAAGTATGAAACATCCGCTGGTTACACAAACAAAAACTGAAAATGTAGACCATACACTTATTTCATCATGAGCCTTCCTTCACTTAATTGTTCATTTTAAAGGATTAACTCAATCAGTGGATGTGATGGTAAAAAACTTGAAGAAAAAAAAATTTCCCTGGGTCAGATTTCTGTTTTTACACATCTCCAGCTGTCTAATACCAAATCATTCCCTGATCCCTCCTTGCGAGTTCTAACTGCCCTCAGCTAGCATTTCAAAACTCCAAAGATGGACACTGGAACTGGGGAACGACTCAGCCTTTCGTCTACCATCCTCCTTTTCCACCCTTCTTCTTCTTCTGTGGGACTTTTTTGCGTGTTGCACCAGGAGCGGCAGGTTTCTGTTGCCGTGGCGGCACGACGTTGGGGGCGGAGCCGGTGCCAGAGCCGGGGCGAGGAGACGTGGGGGGGCTGCTTGCTGTTTTGCTGGCATCTCTGAATCACAGAAAATGTACAGTGAGAAAAAACGTACAGTGCACAAATGCCGATGAAGCATTATTAGCATCAGTGAATTCTGATTTTTAGGATTTTATTCACTAAATATTCTCCACTGTGCTTTATGACGGCAGATTCCCAAAATAGCGCACTACACAGTGAACAGGGTGTGCGTTCTAGTTGTGGCTGTGTTTTAAACTCACAGTTCTGCCGCAGCACCCGACGTCGCTCCCTGAGTTCCTCTTCCCACCTGCTCCTTCTTCTTGCCCTTCTTCCTGCCGCGGTAGTATGAGCGCTCTCGCATAGGCAGCCAGCGCTCGGGGTCAGGGGTCGATTTAGGGTCACAGTTCTTGGGCAGCTTACCTGTGAAAAAAAAATGCAAATCAATACTGAACTAACCCTTTATAGTAAATAAATACATACATATACAGAAAGATTCAGATATGCAACCATACATACCTTTCTTCTTTTTCTTCTTCTTCTTAATGTCCACTTGGCTAAAACAAATATGAAAATCGTTTAAATTTAACTGAATATATCATCAACAGTAGCAAAAAATCTGGTGTGTGCAGCAATATTTGAAAGACCACAGCATGTACCCCTGTTCCTTGGGCGGGTTCTCCCCGACAACTTTGGCCGCTTTCTTTCTGACGTTCGTGGCTCCGTGAGAGTTCTCCAGCTCGTCCACATCGATGTTAAAGGACATGGTGTCAGGAGAGGGCAGATGCTTACTGAGCCTGAGAGAGACGGCAGCTCAGGAAAACTCCAGCACACACTTTGGATGACAAACATGATCAAATCCACACACTGCTCCCCAAAAAAAAAAAAAAGTACACAATATCTATCTCAATATTTAGGCTTGCTAAGAAACTGCCAGTGAAAGAATACTGTTGCAATATTGTAAAGAAATCGTGAAAGACTTCTAACTGACTGAGTTAGCTGATCGCTGTATTTAATGCCTACAAAAAATGTCCTAGATGCTAAGCACTATTTTTCCACAGCACTTGTGGCATAAATATTGGAATGGAACATGGTGTGCACGTGCACAAGGATACGCTTTGGCCTTGTCCTGATCCACCAGCGAGTAAGCGGAGATGAGCTGCGCGAGCGTGTGCACGTCTTTAGGGTTTTGCTTCCACAGCTGCTCCAGGTCACTGATGCACTCCTTCTTTCTGCCATAACGGAGCTTAAAATTCGCCGCTTCACGGACGAGGGAGAGGTGTACCAGAGAGCCAGGCTGGGGGAGAGAAATTCTTTAATTTCTAAACCAATAATAGACCAAATTATGAAGTAGTGGTTGTTATTGAGTAAAATTGTTGATAGTGGACTGGGTATAAAGTCAGGTGCTCGGTCTTACCTGTTCTGACTGATAATACTGGATGGCTTGGGTGAAGACATCAATAGCACTGTCAATGTCCTCCTCATGTGTGTACATTGTCACAAGAGCAGAAACCTGTGGCACATACACACAAATATGTAACTTCACATCAAATTTCTGCCATCTTTTTAACGGACTACTTAATCTAGCAATTCCTTACCATTCCTTGTTTGTGCTTAAAATCCTCTATTGACCTCAGAATGTCACAGGCTTTAGTCACATGACCTGCAAGAAGACAAGAGAATGGTGCATTCAAGAAACTTCACAAAGTGCTAGAAGTGCTCCGTGTGATTGGGTGTGTGGTACACAAAGAAAACATCCAAACCAGATCAAACCTTGAGTTAGATAAAGTTGTGCCATGGTCAGTTTGATTCCAGATGCGCTTTCTGGATGCTTTTCTGAAAAACACTACAGAGAGAGAGAGANATTTGTATTTGCATAATTAAAATAACGCACCTAATGTCATCTAACTAGTTAGAGAGATAATCAAACCGTTTTGTACTATCTCACAGTGGAAATAAATAAATGCATTAGTTGTAATATCAAACGATCACATGACATGTTTCTTGTCATTTAAGCAAAATGAGGACACGCCCACCAGGACACGACAGTAACTTTATTCAGCCAGACAGTTAATTAGGATGTTAGCTAGTTAACCAGCTCACTTTGCCGGTTACGTTTTCACGTACTCCCTCTTAAACTCGTCCTTTAGCTGTTGTGCTATTGGTACTTTTGTGTTATAAGGTGGAAAAAAAAATTGCACATGCATTTGTACCTGTAGCAGCTCCATGGCCTTGCCGTGCTGTTTCTCTCGACACAGCTGAGCCACCTGGATGAGAACTGGCTGTGGGTGTCCAGGGTTCTGTGACTGCAGATTTGCCGACAACTTTCTGCACTGATCAGCCTATCAAAGCACACAACGGTCACAATTACTATTAATTACTGTGATCATTAAAATTAATTTTAGAAAAATCATCACTATTGTAGTTTCTTCAGGTGTATGAAACAGATCCTGCGAAAGCTGAGAGCTGACTATCTGATGGCAGCCATGTTTTTTTTTTCTTTAAAGTTATCCTGTCATCCTTAGAAAGTCACTTACAAATGAGCACAACAATACAACAATTTCAGCTCGATCAGACCCATAGTTCCTGAAAAATAACTATTTTTAACCCTAAAACTTTAATCCTGTATGTAATTCGTTAGCTCCAAAACCGACATCATCTCTCATCCCAATAGAGCCTTCACTGTTGTTTAGATGCAGCTTAAACGCATGCATTCGAGCATTTTATCCACATGTTATTTTGCACAGAGTGTGTACCTGGTTTGTATACATTGCCAGTAGCGCTTTGTTAAACTCAATGGCTTGCAGCTGCTTCTTGGCCAGTTTGTATTCCACTCCCTCTGCGCTCATCAGCTTCACCTTCTTCTTGGAGTCGAAAACGTTTTGGTCCTGTAGAATCACAGAGAACACTCAAAGCCATGCTAGACACTAGAGCTGGATGATAGGAGGATAGTTTATTGTAATCACAAAGAAGTGGGCCATGATTCACTGTTTTGAGAATGACCCAAGTAGCGAGTACTTCACATTAACAGCGTTTATATAAAACAAAAGATTGTGCGCAGTTATTTTCTGCTAAAAAGGTTTTCACTTCTGATCAGTTATTCTCTCAAAGCCAGAACTACAATATGCACAATATGTATCATATTAATTATTATTTGGGAAATGAATAATAATAAATTAGGAAAAGTTAGGAAAGTCCTGTATCCGATTACGTAACGAATGTATAATTAAACACTTCAGATGTTGCATTACCTTGTTGATGGTGACGATGTTATTGGCAGTGACTGCTAGCAGTCCCACGTCAGACGGCCTGAGGAAGAGCGTTATTACAAGAGTTACAAAAACTGACTTTTAGATGTCCATGTGTTTCTATAGTACAGCGCTGCTGAATTCTCGATTCTGATTGGTCAGAAGGTGTTGATTTCACAACACTAAGCACAAGTACAAAAGGATAAAAAGTATATGTTCTGTAATCAGTGGATAAACTGCTGTGGTATAAAACACTTCAAGACGTACCAGGTCAAAGCAGCATGGCCTGTCATGTTTTATTCTTTACTTACACTACAATGCTCAATCCTTTTAAAACCGGACACAAAGAGAAAAAGCGCGAGTATGTGACTGCCTTTATAACTGAAACCTGTGCACGAGTGCACGTCCTTACTTCAGTTTGATGACTTGGTTATAAAGCTGCAACGCATCCTCTGTCCTGCCTTGGAGCTGCATGATGTAGGCCATCTGAGAGTGGATCACCGCCAGCTCAGCGTCTATATCCTCCTCCGTCATGTCCTGCACAACGCCCAGTTCACACAGTTACCAATAAATCCAAACCACGCATCCATAACTATATTATTCATCTTATATTATCCACTTCTTTGAGGTGAATTTTAAACTTCAGAAGGCTTGGAATGGATTCTCTCTAACATGAAACCAAATGAATAAATCTAAAAGAAAATGCTGAACAATTAAAGGGTTGTCTTTTAAAAGAAAAAAACAAAACAAAAAGAAGAAACACTCACTGAGTCTTCTGCCAGAGATATCCTACAGAGTTCTGTGAGCAAGGAGGAAAAAAAAAGGAGACAGAATCAGACAAAATCATCATAATCAGATCCAAACAGGTCTTTTACAAGGCTTTTTACAGGGATATTACAGGATGTGGGCCTTTTACGACATTCTCTGTGCGTCACGGATGTGCTATTAGTAACAACAAACCAATAATATAAAAACGGTAAATAAGATTTGTTCTAGCTTCTCTCTTTATAACAGATGCATGCATTATGAATGTACTTTGTTATATACTGTGTTATATATATAACATATAACATTCATAAGTATTATACATTAAAACTAATAAAGTGTCAATTTAATATTTACCAAACATGAAAGAATTTAATAAGAAAAGGAGGGAAAAGAAAACTTCCAATCAATTACTTGTACAGGGAGTACCAGAATAATTAAACAAACACTGAATACACAGAAACATGTGTTGTGGTATTAATATATAACAATACTGAGATCCATCATATATCGCCCAATCAGGAAGAATCTCTTTCAAAACCCGATTCTCATAACGTGCATTAAAACGATCACTGCTGTCACAACTATCAGAGGTTTTCCCCATATTCCCGAGTGTTTAACTCAGGTCCTGGAGTGTCACAGCAGAGACTCTTGTCTTCATATTCACCCTGTAAAGGCCTCGGGAATTAGCTGGGGTGTTAAATGAGATGTTAAATGAGATGTGAAAGTCTGCAGTCTGTGACCCTCCAGCACTGCAGTCTGACACCCTGTTCTATATTAAATCCCATGACCCCTGACCTTCGGCTTCTTGGAGTTTTTTCATGGCTTGAGCGAGCTGGCCTCTGCCGATCAGACTGCAGGCTGTGTTGTAGCAAAGCTCATACGTGCTCTCGGGCAGGCCCAGGTCCTCCTGCACACAGTGAATAAGCGAGCGAGTGAAGTGAAAGTACAGATATAACTGCTGATTTATTTTTTATTTATTTGTTTGTTTTTAAATGCATTGACACCTTAATGCATAGTTAAAAAAACAGTTTAATAATTTACTGCATGATTAATAACTAAAGTCATAAATTAATGAAGAAATGTTTAATCTCTTAGCACTGGTGAATAATTTGAATATTTAGGTATTTATTTCTCTATTTACTAGCTTCATTTTTACTTTCCTGCTTCTATAGAAGTCATGTGCGAATACTGCGCCAAGAAAATGTCAATATTTATCCTTTAATCATAGTTAAGCTAACACAAAGAATATGACATGCACTTCTTTTCACACCAAACCAAATGCATTATTGCTTAAAAAGCCATTTTCGGGCGTAACATGAACACCTACAACCCTTATCACCACCTTATTAACTCCGCAATGCTACACACTATGAGATGAGTAATAAGTGGTGTCCTGGATTATCTCTGGTTTTCCCCCAATCATTTGTGTTTGGAGTTTTAACTGATGCGTAGCATTCTAACTGATGCTCTTGTGTGTGTGTGTTGTAGTGCTCTCTAAATTGCATGCGTTTGACTCACAGGTGTTGCTTTCTCCCAGGTGCTCCGTGCAGCCTGCACTGCGGCGAGGTTCGTCTTTCTCTCCTCCTCGTATTCGTCTTGGGAGTTTCGGATCAGGTCCTTGTACACCGCTTCACATTCAGTGTACCGCTCCAGCCTGTACAGCTACACACACACACACACACACACACACACACACACACACACTGAGTAATCTCTAAATAATTTGTTTGATTTACTAGTGCGTGGCTCCATGTACTCCATGAACATGTCTGGACAGCAAGACCTTGTTTTGTAATAACTATTCAATAATGACTGATTTTTTTTAAACATATCTGCAAAGGCTGCCATTTTATGGAATGTGAGTATGAGCATTCTCACCACTTGGCCGTAGAGCTCTTTGAGTTTGTCGGTCTGTTCGGAGATTCCCTCGATGGTCTTCAGTGCGCTCTCCACTCGGTTCAGCCGGTACTCGCAGTACGCCTTCTCAAACCCGATCATGTCACTGGGAACAGACAGGACAAATCTCATTCAAAGCTTTCACTGCTGTTTCTGTCACAGCAGAACCGAGTGACGCCAAGCGTTTTCTTTCGCTTAATACTAAATATATATATAGTATACCAAAAAAATTAAACAATATCAGGTTTAATACGATATAGTTTAGCTACTAATAAGCTGAGTGATTCAAATAGCTTTGTCCAAACATAGCACGAGATATTATTTTCTGATAGGGCAGCAAAGATATAGAAATATGATGATAAATCTGTGATACAGCTTGAAAACTGGATCAGGTAGGACCGATTTTTGAGCTCTATCTATAGGACTGAGAGCAGAACTGATCTGCATAAAGTTAAAGCGATTAATTCAATTCAATTTGTATAGTGCTTTTAACAACGGACATTTTTTTTTAACAAAGCAGCTTTACAGAAATAATTACATTCAAGTTCAAAGCGTTTATTGCCATGTGCACAGTGATGAAAAACAAGTTTCCCTGTACAATGAAATTCTTCCTTTGCTGTCCACATTGAAAGCCAAGACAAGTGCAAACTATGTAAAATAAATTGTAGAAGTAGAAATAGATTATGTATATAGAAATATAGACTATGTACATCTGTATGTGTGCGTTCGTAATACTGACTGGTGCAAAACAATAGTATAGTATTCAAGTATATAATATTCAAGTGTATGAATTTATCCCTAATGAGCGAGCCAGAGGCGACAGTGGTGAGGAAAAACTCCCCGAGACGAAATGAGGAAGAAACCTTGAGAGGAACCAGATTCAAAAAGGGAACCCATCCTCATCTGGGTGACAGCAGAGTGCAACTCTAAATAATTCCCTTCTGTAACTGTGTACTACATGGTTAAATAAGTGTAATGAATTTCCTGGTCACACTTTGCACTTTCACATGAAGTCTGTTTGCTGAACTTATCCGCTGTTCACTGACGGAAACTTGAGGGCAAAACCGTTCATGGCGATTGCAATCGTAGTCCTAAGCCATTACAGCATAACTGTTCATATCAGTTGTGGATGAATTGTGTTCATGTGAACGATGATTCGTAGCTCCGGTTGGAACAACAATGGCGCGCTGTTTACCTTGTGAGCGACTTGGTGTGGGTGTTGATGACATTGAGCGCCTCCTTGAAGCCGCCAGTCTGGATGAGACACACGATTTTACAGCGCAGTGCCGTCACGTCATCCTTATTCTCGTGAAGAACTGGAGAGACAAGAAGAGACAGATTTTAAACAGAAACAAGTTAAATTACAGATTACCTCTGAAGCAGCACTGACCCTGTGTTAAAGGAAAAAGGAAAAATCCACCCTGAATAACTCTGCATTAATCTTTATTATTAAGTAGCATCTGATATATCCAACAGCATCTAGGATTAATTTTATACGTTCTCTTTTTTTTTTTTTTGAGTTTAACCTTCTTTAAAAGAAATGATGATCTATTTTCACATTGGTTGACGCATCATCTCTTCGTAAAGAGCGTGATGCAGCAGAGCTTTAGTACTTTAGTCTGTCCAGCTCCTCCTCTGTAGACTCGGCTCAAGGCTCAGCTTCCAAAGCTTTAACTTTCATGCTAACAGCACCATCAACACCATCACGCTCGTCATCTCATACTACACTAACTAGCTGAGACGAGACTCTGCCATAATGCACTGCATTCTGGGACCTCGAGTCCAATGTTCGCACCAGTGGCTACGTTTAAAGGTCTACATTCGGGTTGCAGTCGTAAATATGCACGTACACTCTAAATTTGGAAAATTTTTTGGAGAAATTTGTTCTTATCCAACGAATGTTATGCAATCAAGTTTCATTCAAAGAAATCGCAAAAGTAATATACAGCAGCGAGGGCGTGGTCGAGCATCAGCGGTGGATGAAGAGGAGGCGGGTCGAACCGGCAGGTAATGTGTGATGATTCTCACCTGTATCTTATTTCCACCAGTCTACTTATTTGTGCTGTGCATTCTGTAACTACCATAACCAGAGAGAGAGTGTGAATACAGTTGTCAGAGCTCGCAAGACACGCACAAACACACACACCCGCACACTGCGAAGCGTGAACCAAAAGCTGCGAGTCTGGGACGGACTCTTTTCAGTTGAGTTGTTTTGGATTTGCTGAGTATTTGAAAGTGCGCTGAAAAGCGTGGACTGAATAAACACAAGCCCTTGCTCCACAACCTCACACAGTAAGACCTCAGCGTTCTACACTGACCTATTCAGAAGATCGACCTGTGGCTGTCTTGAGATTGATGTAATGACCTATGACCTTTCGTTAAATGCGTATAAATACATTACAAAGAAAAAAATAATAACTAAAGCTTCTAACAGAGATGCACACCCACAAGACATGAACTACAAGCGACAGGCTGTCTGTTAGCATGTATTCAGGTGTCTCTGTCTGTGTTTGAGATGGTGAAATGTTTTTCTCCAATTAAACGCCATTATAACTGCTCAGGCAATGTCCTCATGTGACGTCACCGCGGGACACAACCACCCACTTCTCCTGGGAATAACAAAAATACCAGACCAGCCAACATAATAAAACCCGAACCACTAATCACAAAACATATTTTTTAAACAGATATATATTTAATGTCTTTCAGGGTGGACTCTTCCTTTAATACAGTGCTGTATGAAGGAGTGCTAAGCTGCTGAGTGTAAAGATATGGACACGTAATCATTCACTAGCTTCATGTTCCACTACACGCTAAATGCTGAAAACTGTACAAAAAGCCACAGAAATTTCGCACTCGCACCTACATGACAATAAAAACTAGTTTACTTTCTATTTTATAAACAGCTAACTAGCAGCATAACGTTCACCGGCTACAGCCGAGTCACATTAGCTTAGCACGCTACATCCTAACATGCTAACAAGCTAACAAACTACCAGCTGCCAGAAAGCCGGGTGTCAGTGAGAAAATTGACGGAGAAACAAAACATTCTGAATATTTACTCTTATTAACAGCCTTGAGGGCTCTCGTGAAGTCGCCATTTTGTCCGCAGCGATTAATTTCAGTCCACAGCGACGCTACGGACCCCGCACCACTCGCCATCTTCACCACCGTGAACCAGCTCCGGTGGGTTTCTCTCTAACCCTTTTCCCACCCGTAATAGTACAAACCCCGCCTCCTTGTGCTCCTGGTTGCGTATACTGCGCTGTGATTGGCTAAACGTCGGCGTTGGCCAATCCAAGCAAAGAAGGTGGGATTTGTTGAAATATGTGCCACTGAAGCGAGAGACGTACAGGAAATGAGATCACGTTCTTTCCCAGGCACCGGAACACTTTCATAATAAAAGTGATGCGCTATTAAGAGTAAAATGACAAACAAAAAAAAAAAATTATTGGCGCCCTTCATGAAAATGAGTGAAAACGAGCACAAATGAATCACACATGCAATCAGGGTTAGTGATATTTTGAGCACAGAAATATGGAAATATCTGTAGATTTACTGCAACACATTTTTTTAAATAAAAGCATAAAAAAGATCTGCAAAACGCTGGCACCCTCACACAGTGGCTAGCAGGGTTGCCTCGCACATCTGGGGTTGGGGGTTTGATTCCATCCCTGTGTGTGTGAAGTTTACATGTTCTCCCCGTGCTTTTGGGGTTTCCTCCTGGTACTCCGGTTTCCTCCCACAGTCCAAAGACATGCGCATCCATGTAGGCTCATTGGCATCTCTGTGATGGGTTGGTACTCTGTCCAGGGTGTCCCCTGCCTTATGCCCTGAGTCCCCGGGGATAGGCTCCAGGCTCCCCACCTAATTAATCTTCACAATAACCGCTTTTTCATGGTCAGGATTGCACAACACTAAATGAGACACCAGTCTATCCCCGGGCACCATACTCACACACATTGACACTTAAACCTAGGGGCAATTAAGTTTGGCCATACCATCTACAGGCATGTTCTTGTAGGTGAGAGGAAAATTTAGAACCTGAATGAAACCCACACTGACACAGAGTGTGGCACAGCCATGAGACATTAACACTACATGTAGCCAATGAGTCCTCTGGTGCATGGAATCCAGTATTTTTTGTCTATAGATGGTTGCCTTATTGTTGAGTTTTGTTCTCAACTGGTACCCAGGTTTCAGTCTTTTCCCGAATGGATACAGTGATATGAAGTTTTCATGGTCCAGCCTTTGTGATTGAGAGATTGATGAGATTCTGTCTGTTGTGAGATGTTTGTAGGCCAGCTAAGTATGGGTGAGAAAATATATTTCCGTTTTTGCAAAATCAAAATGTTGTCACAGAAGTGATGAGTTCTCATTTACAAGTCAGAGTAGTTAGACCATGCACATTTAAAATACATTTCCCTCAGCAACTCTGTGAATGCATTACTCATCTTTCTTTAACGGACCAGCATAACACATGTAAATTTCCCCTGTAGCTACAGAAATAGCTAACTGTCCCCCTACTCTATCACTTAGTACACAGGAAATCAGTGGTTACCACAATAACTATGGTGCTTCCTCTATGTCTGGTGTAAAACGAGCTCCATCATGCAATTCTAGTTGCTCATCACTCATAACCAAGATCTCTAGCTAGTAGAAAAAGAAAAAGAGAGATAGAGAGACGGGGGTGGGGGGTGGAGAATCATTCTTCTCAAAATGCATGATTTAATAATTTACAACATTTTATGTACAGTTTATGAAATATGAAATTCTGATCTATCATCTTATAGTCATATTTTGATCTCAAACCCAAATGACTTCAGTGTACAGTGAAAACAAAAAAAATTGTTTGTATGGGAAGGTGCAATCTGCAGGATGGAATGGCCGACTTAAAGAAAGCCAGACTATTTAGAAGAAGGAATTTCTCCTTACTATAACACCACAAGAGACCAATCAGCAACAAGAATGTAATGTTCAAAAAGGACCTTCCCTTTTTGTTTTGTGTTAATGCTTGGTAATGTGTTTTTCACTTAAGGACCACCACTGTAATTCATCCTGAGTTTTTTTTGCTCTCTAATCTGCAGCCATGGTGTCCTCAGTGAAAGTGACTACCGCTGTTCTGCTGTTGGAGACAACCTAAGCTTTCACTGGAACTCTGATTTAATCAAACTCAAAGTTGTCCTCCTGCTCTTGTCACGAAAGGACGACCTATTTTTGATAGTACCTTTACAATCGACCGTGTATTTTTTAGATGTCAGCCATGACCATAATACCATTGCTGTCCACCCATGTACCTGTAGGTCTATATTTTTTTTTAAATAACTCGATATAGACTTGGTATGAGCTTTGTGAGAACTGGGGCTGCTTTTCACTAGATTATTTTATCTTTGTCCACAGTGACCACTTGCACACAGTCTAATAATGGTAAGTCTCTCAGTTCTGCATTTTTCTGTCTTTATATGTCTACAGTGGCAAGAAAAAGTATGTGAACCATTCGGAATTAGTTGTTTTTCTGCATTAATTGGTCATAAAATGTGATTTCATCTTCATCAAAGTCACAATTATAGACAAACACAATGTNTTGGAATTTGTTGGTTTTCTGCATTAATTGGTCATAAAATGTGATCTCAACTTCATCAAAGGCACAAGTATAAACAAACACAATGTGCTTAAGCTAACAACACACAAACAATTATAATCTTTCATATCTTTATTGAACACATCCCATTAAACATTCACAGTACTGTGGAAAACGTAAGTGAACACTTGGATTTAATAGCTGGTCGATCCTCCTTTGGGAGCAATAACCTCAACCAACCATTTCTGGTAGCTTAAAAGCACAGGTTAGGCCTGTACAACGTTCAGAAGGAATTTTGGACCACTCTTCCTTACAGCTTCACCTGCTTCAGCTCAGCCATATTCTTAGGATGTCTGATGTGAACAGCACTCTTGAGGTCACAGCATCTCTATGGGGTTAAGGTCTGAGCTCTGACTGGGCCACTCCAAAAGGCATATTTTTTTCTTTTTTACCATGCCTGTGTAATGTTTTCTATATAGTAGACTCATGAACAGAGATGTTAACCAGTTTCAATGATTTCTTCAAGTCTTTAGCTGCCAGTCTAGGGTTCTTTTTTTTTTTTTTTTTACCTCATTGAGAATTCAGCAGTGTGACCTTTGAGTCGTCTTGGCTGGACGGCCACTTCTATTCTTGTGAATAGCAAGCTCAAAATGTTTGAGTGCTTTTTGTAAGTCAAAGTAGCTCTAACCCACACCTTCAATCTTGTCTCATTAACTGGATGCCAGGTTTGCCAACTCTAATTAGCTTTTGGTGAAATAGCCTAGGGTTTCTCATACTTTTTCCAACCTATACTATGAATTTTTGAATGATATATTCAATATGTTCAAGAAGAATACAATCATTTGCGTGTTATTATTTAAAACAGACTGTGTTTGTTGATTACTGTAACTTAGATGAAGTTCAAACCAGATTTTAAGACAAATTCATACATAAATGCAGGTAATTCCAAAGGTTTCACATCCTTTTTTCTTGCCTTTTTCCTTATGCTTCTTTTTATATTGAAAGTTCAATTCATCACTGCTAGACTTTTTTGACTCCATAAATGCGGAGGGCATGGTGGCTTAGTGGTTAGCATGTTTGTCTCACACCTCTGGGGTTGAGGTTTGAATCCTGCCTTTGCCCTGTGTGTGTGGAGTTTTCCCTGTGCTTTGGGGCTTTCCTCCAGGTACTCTGGTTTCCTCCCCCAGTCCAAAGACATGCATTGTAGGCTGATTGGCACATCCAAATTGTGAATGTGTGTGCGATGGGTTGGCACTCCATGCAGGGTGTCCCCTGCCTTGTGGCCCGAGTTACCTGAGATAGGCTGAGGCTCCCCGTGACCCTGTGTAAGACAATCAGTACAGAGACTGAATGGAAATGAACTCATTTAATCTATCTATATTAATAATGGCACTGTAGTGTATATTATATTTTTCATCTTGTAGAGAAAAGCCGAGCAGTTTATGAAGTTAAATATGTGTATTTTACATGTAAATAAAGATGAGTGTTTTGACCTTGTGGACATTACTGAAATCTTTGAGCTCCAATTAAATAACAAAAAAACTTCACTTTTTGACTTCATATTACATATTTTAAAAGGAATAAATCTCATTCCTCCATAAAACCTGAAACAACAGCAACCACTCAGCCTATTTAAATGCTCTAACACTAGCTGGAAATGAAGTGTGACACAATCTTTGTCTGCCAGTTGTGGCACTTTAACTCTAAGCACCTGTTTGTGACACTTGTCACTTTGCTGATCAAAGGCACAGCTAAACAATGGTATAAACAGGAAATAAATCCATGATGGCAGAACATAGGATTGATGGGATATGACACCAGTCTGGCTTTGAAGAATGGTGTGCTTGCTCTCAGTCTTTCCCTCACTCTGCCGGGGCCCCACTACTTACTTCTCAAACCCCACAATTTGAGTGCAAACATGCATGGTTGTGCATAGTTGTCCACCGCACCCTAGATTCTGCAGACTGCAGCATGGAGTGTGTGGTCAGCCAGGCCTGGTCTGGGTAGTGGCCAGACGCCACCAGAATGGCGAGAGCAAACCTCTCATGTCACCCATTCGCTTCCATTCTTCTCACACTATTTAAAGATTCCTTGATTAAGCCAAAAACTGTGCCATCTCTGGATTTTGTTTCTAGCCAAAGCACTTGCCTCCTTTGTTTTTCTATTTATACGAATGTTAGGTTTGGCAAACTGTTGCATTCTATTAGGAAGTGCAAAAAAGCAGTAATGGATCATGCATAGGGGCAGGTGGGGCAGAACCCCACCATATATATCAGCCATTCAGCAAATGTTAATCTTCATAAAGTCCTCATTCACAGCTCCATATATTTTAAGTTCCATTGAAATAGTAATGACCTCTTATGAGTAATCAATTATTTTAGACTTGTATTTGACAGATATAAGCCAATGTTCCAATGACTTGCTTGCTTTTCTAGATGTACTCGTTAGTACCGGGTCGTACGAGTGATCGGGCGAATAGAGTCATCTCAATAATAACGTGGATCAGTAGTTTTTACGGAAGTAAAACAAGTGGTAACACAGGCCCACTGGAGTAGAAATCATGCTGCCCAATTCTCGCTCTATGAATGTTTTTGTGAGAGGGGAAGGAGTAGAGGACAGGATAGTTAATGATATTATCCCTTCTGTATTTGTCTCACACACTGTGACAAAATAAATTAAAAAATCTGAAAGACTGATCTCGATTTAAAGAAATGTTTACTCCGTTTCATGTGTCACTACACCGTCACAATACGGTCTCTATAAGTCAAACTGGTACTATTGTTTGATTTTTTTTGGTAGCCTATTCATCTGTGCTGGGGTGCTGGCTTTTAGAACAGACTACATCTATCTGAAAATCTGTGTACATTTCATTTGTTTAAGTTGATTCATGTATTTTGACTCTTCACTGCCTATTATGGGGTTACTCTAAAAATTCTTTAGATAGTCGCCTTTAGCATACATCAAGTATGATAACCTTGTGACATCGTTTTTTTCTTTGAGTCTTTGTGGTTTTTTTAATGTTATCCTGCTCTATCAAAATCTATGATCATGAGCCACTTCTGGAAGTGAGGTACTTAAAAGATCTGGGGTCAGAGGCAGAACAGAAGAACCCTGTTGTATGAGTTATCAGGCATTTCCTATCAACAGTGTCTTCAGTGTGAATTTGAGAATCGGTAAGATTAAGAATGTTTGTTGCTGCCTTCCAGGTGTGAATCATTGCTAGCTGGCAGGTCAAACAGTAGGAAGGAACATGCAAAAGGGATTTTAAATTGCTTACATCTTCCTTGTGATCAGGACAACAGATTTTCAGATCCTGAGGGCAGAAATAACACAGGGAAGAACACAAGACAAGGACAGGCAGGTACTGAAACTGTCTCTCTGGGGATCTTTATTGTATGTTGGGGGTTGTTGCAGAATGTTCGCACGAGGCCCAAGCTCCTCCTTGGAGATGTTTGTCTTAGGTTCGTGGCGTGAAAGAGATTAACTGTCTTGCAACAAGATCTCCATTGTTGTGGAGGTCTGTTGAAGCATCATGTGGCCACTCAATACTTTTGTTTTCTTAATATATTTGTGAGATTTTTGCCCATCAGCATTTCGTTTGCTCTCCTTGGGCCTTATTTATCAATCTTTTAGTAAATTCGTGTGTAAATAATTTGCATAAACCAATATTTGCATAAACTAAAATATTCTGCTGGATTTACAAACGTTTCAGAATGGCTGATTTTCATTGCACTCATGGCATTCAGGTGTGTTGATCACTCATAATGTGCAAAGCCTGATACAGCTCATTTGCATGTAGTGACACCCACAAAACTCCATAAAAGTTAATGCAATAATATGCTAAAAGTGTTTAATATGATAAGGGCAAAATGTTAAAAATGCTGAAACATGCTTAACGGTCATAGTGTTAATATGCTAAAATGTTGCTATGTTGTTGATTGATAGAGTGTTGCTACTTGGTTGTTATGAACAGTTAAGCATGTAAATGTTAAAAGGCTAAAAGCTATGTTAAAGTGTTAATATATAAAAACATTGCTAAACTATTGAAGTTGGTTGCAAAAGTGTTGCTAGGTGGTTATTATAGGGTCTCAGGTGGTTGCTATGGTATTTGTAGGAGGTTTCAATATGATCCCAGGTGGTTAAGATATTCAAGATGGTTGCTATAATGTTGTTAGCAGGTTGCTTTGATAATCCAGTTGGTTGCTAGGGTGTTGCTTGATTCCCCATGTACTACATAATGATTGAGTTTCATGTCTTTGAATCCTGCCGTTGGGTTTGCATGACCAGCCCGTCCTCCAATTATACAAAGATATTTCTTCATAATAACTGAATAATTTGTTTTATTTGTCTTAATTTATGGTTTTGTGTTGGCTCACTTCTTTATTTGTCATATTCTTTAATTAATGCCAATAATTTGAAATGACTGGGTTTCACAAAATGTTTTGATGGTATTCTTTTTCCCTGACTTGCTGAACTAGCATAAGGATGTTTTTTTTTTTTGATAGAGACTACAAAGCACTTCTATAACTTACTCTGATCAGGGCATCTGCTAAGTGCTGTAAACATACTAAAAATAAGCAATTTTACTTGATAGTATATTTCATTTACACTGATTAGCCATAACATTAAAACCATTGACAGGGGAAGAGAATAGCATTGATTATCTCGTTACAACGGCACCTGTCAAGGGGTGGGATATATTAGGCAGCAAGTGAACAGTCAGTGGACAGTCAGTTCACTTACTGTCTACTAGCAACACATTAATGTTGATGTGTTGGAAGCAGGAAAAATGGGCAAGCATAAGGATCTGAGCAACTTTGACAAGGGCCAAATTGCGATGGCTAGATGACTGGGTCAGTGCATCTCCAAAATACTGCATAAATCCCAGTATGCAGTGGTTAGTACCTAGCAAAAGTGGTCCAAGGAAGGACAACCGGTGAACCAGTGACAGGGTCATAGGCGCCCAAGGCTCAATGATGCGTGTGGGGAGCGAAGGCTAGTCCATCTGCTCCGATCCCCCAGAAGAGCTAATTTAGCACAAACTGTTGAAAAAGTTAATGCTGGCTATGATAGAACGGTGTCAGAACACAAAGTGAATCACAGCTTGCTGCATATGGGGCTGCGTAGCCACAGGCCAGTCATGCTGACCCCTGTCCTCCACTGAAAGCACCTACAATGGGCACATGAGCATCAGAACTGGACCAAGGAGCAATGGAAGAAGGTGGCCTGGTCTGATGAATCATGTTTTCTTTTACATCACGTAGACAGCCACATGCTTGTGCATCGCTTACCTGGGGAAGAGATGGCACCAGGATGCACTATGGGAAGAAGGCAAGCCGGAGGAGGCAGTGTGATGCTCTGGGCAATGATCTGCTAGGAAAACTTGGGTCCTGGCATTCATGTGGATGTTACTTTGACATGTACCACTTACTTAAACATTGCTGCAGACTAAGTACACCCCTTAATGCAACAGTACTCCCTAATGGCAGGGGCCTCTTTCAGCAGGATAATGCGCCCAGCCACGCTGTAAAAATTGTTCAAGAATGGTTTGAGGAACATGACAAACAGTTCAAGGTGTTGACTTGGCCTCCAAATTCCCTTCAATCTGATCAAGCATTTGTGGGATTTGCTGGACAAACAGGTCTGATCCATGGATGCCCCACCTCACAACTTAGAGGACTTAAAGGATCTGCTGCTAACGGCTCGGTGTCAGATACCACAGCACACCTTCAGAGGTCTTGTGGAGTCCATGCCATGACGGGTCAGAGCTGTCTTGGCAGCACAAGGGGGACCTACACAATATTAGGCAGGTGGTTTTCATGTTATAGCTGATCGGTGTATAACAGTGCAGTAATCGATGCAAATTATATGATTTGAAGTTGATTAAGTCAAGGTTTATCTGTAAATTTACTCTGGAGCACAAGTAGAACATGAATATTTCTTCTGAATTTACAGGATATTCATGAATACAAAATTTCTTGTGTAAACACTCATACAAACAAATATTTACGAATAAATCTATTCATATCCAGCTTATTAAATGAGGCCCATTGTCTTAAAAGCTCTTTTTTCCCTTTTTTTAAAATTCTTCTGTTGTTCTTGTTATTCTCTTCTGTGTGAGGGTAGGTATGCAGGGTTGAAGGGTTGGGGGCTGAGTGCAGGGAGAGCTTACAGTCCATGTGCCGTTTTTATGGCTAACCACATGTGTTTCTGGATCTCTGGGCCTCCACGTTTCCCATGGAAAGCCAGTTGGGGGTAGCGTTGGCTCAGGCGGGGTGGAGGGCCTCTGGAAGGGGAGGAAAAGATGGGGTGGTGAGGGAAAGAGAGACAAACATATGGTTCTTGTTTGGAGGGCTGAGATGGAGCAGCTATGTTTTGTTCCCTGCAACGTGCAACGGAAATCTAAACATCCTCCTGGTGATTAAACACTATGGCTGCATAGATGCCCTAGCAAAAGAAACAACAAAATGCACACTTGCATGATGGCTACATTGACAGAGCATATCAACAAATGTTCAGAAGATCAGAGAAGTACAAAGAGAGAGGGCTAAACTGCTTTCCTGTCTATGAGGAAGCAATCAGTGATTGTGAGTATTGTAAATATTTCTCAAATACCCCATGAATATGGTCATAAACGCTACAATTCTGAATGGAGGGGATACACACCAAAGCAGGGATTCTCCAACCTTTTGAAGCCTTGTTAAACTTTTGGCTATTTATTGGAACCATAGAGATTTTTAATTATGAAATTTGCACTCAGCAAACAATTTTTTTTTGCTTGTTTTTACCTGCTTGATTTTAGGTTATTGAGGTTTTTATTAATTGAGTTCAATGGACCATCAAATGGCATACTAACTATAATAACTCAATAATAAATATTATTATTATAAAGATAACTTTGTGATTTCCACCAATGTACCAACAACAACAAAAATCACAGACTTCCTGGTTATGCTTCATGGACCTCTGGGGGTTCTCTAGACCACATTTTAAGAACAACTGCTAAAGAGAACATCTCCAATTGTCATGGGCATGTGCATGTACAGTATAAACAACTAAACTTCACAAATAGGAATATGTGTTTATTAGAGTGGGTGATTGGATAGGAGGTGCCCCTTTCCCCTCAAGCATTCCCTGGATATGATGTCATGCAACTCTGTGGAAGGCAGTGCTCAAGGGTTTGAGCAGCATCCACCAGCCATTCCCCTTGTCCCAGGAGCCAGACTCACTGCTGAGACGAGTCGGCTTGGACAGAGATCAGACGATCACACTCAGCTTACATGAGGCACTCGGCCACACACACTAGTCTTTAAAGACAGAACACGGAGGTACATAAAGAGAGAGTGAGAAAGAGAGCACTTGAAAGCATTTGAAAGTTCAAAATCTGGGCAGTGGTAATGGATTATATGATAAGGGTAGATTGAAAGAGGATAGGAGAAAGGGGAAGGTACAGAAAGAGAGAGAGCATTGGTGTGAAAATCAGTGTTCTGGTTGGTAAAGGATAGCAGTAAGCAGAGGAGAGGGGGAGGAGGAGACTACAAAAAAAAGAAAGAAAAGAAAGTGAACCTCTGTGCTCGACTCTTGCTAGGGTGGAGGCTGGTCTAAACAAACCAGGAGATTATGCCAGTGTTTGAACTGTGAAATCATCCCAGCAAAACCAGGAAATTAACCCTTGCTGTTTGCATGCAGGAGGGGTTAAATGGCTGACAGGAGGATGAGATTTTTGGTGGCATTTGGATAATTTCTTTCTAAAGTCTAATGGTTCAATGACTTGACTTTACTTTTAACTTGTCTGTGCTTCAGCTGTCCCTGTAGTTGGCAGCTGACAATCAAAGGTCTTCTGGAAAACTCTCTCTAAAGCAGAATTCAGGTCTCAAATTCAGATTAGTGCGTTAGAGATTCAACTCTAATACACTAAGATACTTAACTGAAGGGTTGAGAGTTTCCCTGAATTGAAATGTTTTGTCCACGACATAAAGAAACTTCTTCAGAAGCTTAAGCAGTGAGTAAATGAAGCTTTCACTAATTCAATTATGATGTGGCTCTTGACTGTCAAGTAATGGCATGGTGGCATGAGTCATATTTAAAAATATTTTCAAAGAAAGAAATTGTGGCCTAATTTTTCAAAAAAGAAAAAGAAAAACAAAAAACAAGACATCCATTTCAGCTGTCTGGTGTCTTTTTTTTTTAAGAAAACATCTGGGAATTGGTTAAGGTCTTTAGGTACACTCGTTTGTTTACACTTTTAAGATTATGGTAATAGTTCATGTTCCCTCTGGAGATGTGTCTTTTTGCTGTTATTTTTCTTTATATTCTGTTAGCTCAGCAGCAAACTGGGATACACACTTGACGTGAGATGCTTTAAGCTTGGAAGCCTGGCTGTGGTGTCCCTGGAGCTTATTTGAGGTTAAGTTCCTGCTCAAGGACTTGTCAGCAGTTTCAGAGAAAAGAGAAGCCTGAACCAGCAGCTCAATAGGACTAAACCAATCTTAGTTTTACATCTCAGGAATCAAACCTGCTTTCCACTGGTTGTTGAAGAATGTTTTTAAAGCCACATACTGCCCATATATTACATTACCAACTTATCATAAGGACATAACCATGAACTTAACCAATGGGCATGTGGGAGGTGATGCGTGTACAGTATGGAAGGATAAAGTGGTGACTCTTTTCTTTAGGTAAGGGCCTGAAGTTAAGGAGGGATTATCAAACCCAGTCCACTCTCTTTCATACTTTTTGAAGCTTCAGCTACATTTGAATGCTTGTTTGGCTCCAGAGAAAGATGTCAAAGAGAGGAATCTTAACTATGAGGTTTAGCCTCTGCCTTGAAGATGTTAAAATTAGTGTTTAAAAAAGAATTCAAAGCAGCCTGCACACAAAGAGAGAGAAGCTTGAAATGTCGGTCCTCTGGTGTTAAAAGAAACCCCCTAGATGAGAGATGTAAGGGGCTGACTTTGGTGTCACTTCAAAGCCTTCCTTTTGAGGCACACAGGCTAATCGCAAGATATGAAGATGGCTGTGCCTGCGTGACCCTGACCAGCTGGAGAGTCAGGGTGAAAGAGAGAAAGAGTAAGAGAGAAAAGAAAGAGATCTGAGGTATTCTCTCAGATATGCTTGAGAAAGAAGGAGAGATCTGAAGTATTCTCTCACTCTATCTCAGCTCTTCTCTCTTGTTATGCAAATTTCCCACTGGGTGATACGAGGAAATTTGAATACGGTGTCCTTGGCGGTTTCTAAAAGATGAGTTTGGTTTGGAGGCTGTTTCAATCCAGGCATTAGCATTGCCATAAACTCAAGAACAACTTAAACCTCCTAAACCACTCATTGGTTGACATTCTACAGAATTACTGTACTTGTTTTTGGTTATTTGTTTGTTTTTATGTCACTGTTTATAATTGTGTTATTGGTAATTACATAATGTCTTTATTGTTTTGTACCTGCTTGTTATTCTGCCTCTTTGCAAGGTCGTCACTGTAAATGAAAACTGGTTCTCATTTGCCTTACCTGGTTAAATAAAGGTTATTATTATTATTATTCTTTACGTGCTTTGCAGTGCCGTGGTCCTTAAATTGATTCAAACCCCATTTTGATGAGCAAGAGATACTTTTGCAAATTAGAGGTTTGGCTGTACTGTCATTTGATGTTGGCTTTCAGGCCACTCTTTAATGACAGTATGACTGGCTGTCTTTAAACAATCTTCAGGCCCATATTCAGTGTTTCTGTCATCATACTGGCACCAGCCCCCTGCTCCTTTTTTGATGTAAGTCCATCCTCTGCATGTGTACTGTAACATCAGTAGTGTGGCTGTAAGCTCATTTTTCTCATTATTCTATCAGTGGTGACAGAACAGGAAATAAAATATGACGGAAGTAGGTGGGTGACTTTTCTTCTCTGGCTTTATCAGTACTTCAGAACCTGCTTGGTGGAAGACTCCCCTTCTACCACCACCCCCCATCCTAACTGTCCAGCTGTGTTTCTTTCTGCTCCTCCTGGGCCTTCTGGTCTTATCTGTGGGAGCTTGCAGGCCATAAAGAGAGAGCAGTCTCCTTCCTGTGCTTTAAAGTCTGACAGGCAGGATGCTGGCTCGGTCCGGCTCTGTTTGTTTCTCTCTCTCTCTCTCTCTCTCTCTCTCTCTCTCAGGCCAGTCTGTGTGAGGACTGGAAATCACAAGATGGCACCGGAAAGAGTGATGGAGATAATGATGGGAACAACAGAAATGGATACCGGAAAATCCACTGGGCCTTTCATCAGTGGTGTATATTAATTACTGTCAACAGTCTGGCTTACACACTTGTATTTTGGAACATTCGCATCCATTCTCAAAGACTTGAAAAGTTCAAAAGTTCAGCACCTATGCTAAATGTACAATCATTATGCCTATGTCATGGTAAAAAAAACACATAAATTGGATTTACCATGATAACTGTCTATGATTTATTGCCCTCATAATCAACACTTGTTTATTATTTTCCATTTTAAGAAACCACGTCCAGAAACTCCTATCTTGCCATCTAAAAATAGTGGAAATTTCACAGCGGGCATACCAGACAACCCATCCAACTATTGCACCCTGTCTTTGAAGCACTTCAAAGGTTTAACATTTAAAAGTAAACAAGAAATAAGGAGGGGGGAAAGGGCCTTGATACAAGGAAATGATGCATAAACGAGAATATGCCCTTCTTTGTTTGATTTTGGCTGAGGTTGATAAGCTTCCAAAGATCTGATCTGATACAGCACCTCTGGATCGCTGCTGTTTGAAAGGCCTGTTTGAGGCAGTCTAGTTCTAGAGGTTGTGGTTGAGATCTGAGCTGTGTTGCAAGAGATAAAATCCCACAGTGGTATGATGCAGCATGGCTAGCTATTCCCCACCTTTTATTCAATACCATTGTTATATTTTCTGTATAAAGTAGCATGTTCTTCTTTCTAAGCATCTATGAAATCTGTCAAATCTGTAGGTTTGATGTATTTGTCTCAAGCCACAAAGACAATAGCTCACTGCATGTGAAAAAGACACATCAGGATGTGCTGTTAAAGGAAAGTAATCACTGACGTCAAGTGCCATTACCATCCCAACGTTGATTATTTTCCAATAATTGCATGCCCCAAGGTGTTTCATTCCTCTAAGTACACAGCAACTTTGACATTTTAATTTATCAAATAACAATTTCACATTTTATTTTATTAAATAACAAGATTTTGTGCTTTGTAACCATTTATAGTTACATTAAATGTTGCGGAAAGTGTGTGAGTTCCTGTCATTTACGTTATAACAGCTATAAACAGCTGGACCCTAACCAGCCTCTTTATTTTCTTCTCTTGATGCTAAAAAGACAAAAAAGGAGAGATTGTAATGTCATGAAGAAACCACATAGCCTGCCACGCTAAAGACTTTCTGTGTCTGAAAATGTAACATTACAGCTTTACATCTGACTGTTACAATGCGCTGACAATGGAGACTCCTTCCAGCACTCCTTGTTCACCATCCACCATACAAGCCCTGGTGTAAACTGTTACTATAGAAACAATTATGTATTAGAACAAGTGCATTAGTATAAACATTGAAGGCAAAACTATGTCAGTTGGTTAACACCAATCAATTCTGACCAATCAGAATTATGCATGGCTGTGGTATAGAATAAATAAAGCTAAAAAATAAAGATAAAACCAGATAAAGCTCTTTTCTCACTCCTCTATCTCTGCTAATATGGAGTACATGTATGTCTGACTTTAAAGGGAGCATCTCCGTCATGATGAAGTCTTAATGAGCCTGTGACACGCATTGTTTGGCAGATGGCATGTGTTTTCCAAAGCAGAGAAAGCAAGATCACATGTGAGCAGTAAATGTGGGTAGGGGTAGCTGAACCATATTTACGTCTAACCTGTCCTTCACATGAGGCTGTGTTAAAGATCCATGTCAACACAACACATATTTGTCGGTTGTGTCTTTGACCCCATGTATCCTATGTATTGCTTTTAACTTGAATTGTTTTAACTTGAAATGTATCAGCAAGTACCCTAACACCCATTCAGGCCCAGTGTTCCTGAAATAGGTTACTAGTTCCTGTCCAGAAGAAAACACTTACTGCACACATGTACAGTAGTTACTTGTGGATGAATTTAAAATATTACTATAGATGCCAGCCACCATCACACATAATCTGATCCACTATTACTATGCATACTAACTGCAATGTGAAATTTGATTTAGGTTTATTAATCATATGTGGATCTATGGCTCTGACTATATCCTTTGTACTGTATTTTAGGTCAGGACATCAATAGGAGAAAAAAATTAACTTTCACTAACTTTTAAATTTAAGAAATGGTTTTATAACAGTGATATATGGAGACCTACTCATACTATCTCCGGCTTTGTCTTGGTCAGGGTTGTGGTGGATCTGGAGCTTATAGCGGGTGTGATGCAGGGACACGCCCTGGATAGAAACCAGTCCATCTCAGGACACCACGCACACACAGCTTCACACACTAATTCACACATAGGGCAATTTAGTGACGCCAATCCTCTACTTAGTATAGTCTAAATAAAATGTTATTTTGACTGGAGCATTACAGACAAACATTTTCTCTCCTTTAAACATCCACCCATGCCACAAGTTTAAGAACTCGAAGTGCTCATTCTATCTCATTTTCAGCCTCTTCTTTTTTTTTAAATATCTGGCTTGATTGATGTGCACAGATTGTTGTTAAATCCAAGTAATAGCACAAGCATATTTAAGGCAGTGTGCATTTTGGATTTGGAGTTTGAAAAGGAAAGGAGTTGAAAAGAAAGTGGAGGTTAGATCATCATGTCATGATTTTTACTCCTATTTTTTCTGCACAAGTTTACTTTATTTATTTATTTAAGAAATACTTTAAAAAAACCTCCCTGATTTATGCCAGTAATCAAGTTATTCTGTGCATATATACCATTACTCTGATTAAAATACTGTATATGCTTTGCACGTCAAGAAAATCAAACAATGAATATAATGTAGCTACTTGCAAGCTACTTTATTTAAAAACAAAAGCTGTGATGCTAAGTGTTCACTTTTGGGGTTGGGAGGAAACCAGAGAAGCTAGAGGAAACCCACATGGACATGGGGGAACATACAAAATTCTGCACAGCCAGTAACCCGGGAGCTGTGAAGCAGCAAGTGAGCATCCTCACGACTCTCAATCAAATATATCAAAGTAGCTCAGAAAAAAAAAAGTGTTTAAATGTCATATCTTTACATGGACTTAACAATAATAATAATAACGGAAACTGGATCTGATCAGAAAGAAAAAAAAAAGACCCTTTAAGGAATTAAAAATATGTTTGATTGGCTGAATCCAGAATCCCACAGCCCTTTTTAAATAATGTATTATAATGTTTTCAGTTCTCTTTCCATGGAACCGTGTCTCATTGAGCATATTCACAGTGCCAGAGAAAACAAACAAGATGTCTGAGCCTCCTGCTGCACTGCACGGTGTGTTAGATTGGCTCTGTGTGTAGCAGTCACATTTGTTTTAGCTCAGTGTGTTCTGGCACCCTCTTTCACGTCAGCCATTGTTGTTCGTCCTTTGTGTTGCGGCAGCTGCTTTCATGCTCAGTCTGTTGAGAAAGAAGAGATATTCATCTGCTTCTTTAGATGCAGGTCCAGGTCAAGGGTCATGGCCAGCACTCCCTCTGAAGTCACTCTTTTTATGTACTTTATGTTCATTAACTATAAACACCATCCTTCCAATTAGTTTATGATGATGAATGGTACTAGCTTTACGAGTAGTGCTGGCTAACGCGCCCTCTCCTGCGGTGTGTTCTTTAATTGTTTGAGGTTTGAAGGGAATGCACAAGGGTAACAAGCTGAGCCCGGCTCTCATTACTCCCCATCTGCCCATCTGCAAATGAGATGAAAAGAGATCCTGTGGACGAGCTAGTGCCAAGTGGCAACGGCGCAAGCCGAAAGGGGGTCTCGCTAATTTCCAGTGACAGGTCACTTTGCACACTCAAAGGGAGCCGTTTTGTTTGGCTTTCCTGTAGGCGAGAGGGTAATGGGCGCATGGGGGGCCAGAGGCATCCTGTGCCAGCGTGGCTCACAGCTGCTGATTAAAAATGATAATGTGCCCCATCACGCTTTGATGTCAAACAATGCCTGGGAAGGACGGCGTGACAGTAGAATTCTTTATAGGGTGTGTGAGCAGGCACCAGGCAGGAGCGCTGTGACAATCCGAATCAATCATGGAGCAGGCGCGGTCTGTAGTGAAAGTGGCACTGGGGTAAGGAGTAAGAATAGCTAACCATCGGCATAAAACACAATTCACATGAAAAGACTTCTCATTTTAAATCAAATCCATAAATATACATTTTTAACATATGCTTGCATCTGTACATCAAAGCATTTGTGATTTTTATTCATTTTCAGATTTTTAAATTCTCCTGCCAAAGATTTGTGGCTTTAATGTAGATGGCTAAAATAGAAAAATCACTTGACAGGTGTTTTGTGAATAGGAGACAGTCTGGGAAATCAAAAATAAATAAATTAATTAATTTTGTATGGCAGTAAAGAAATCAGCAGATTACATAAGAAACCATATTTTCAGACAAAAAAACATAATGAAGGCTGCTGGGTTTTGCTGCAAAAATAAGAAGTGAGTGTGACAGTCAAAGTCTCCAGAAGACCTGCGGCTGCTTCTGCAAGATGCTCAGTAACACTTACAGCTCATTTCCTTATAAAACTGCACTGATTGTACCTGAGACTATTTTTTTTAAAGCAAATGATCGTCACACCACATATTGACTTTGTTTCATTTATTTACTGCATTTGTTTACTGCTCTTTATAGTATTTTTAAACGTAGAAACATTTGATTTCATTATTCTTGAGTAATGAATAGATCTTTGCTCTACAGCATTTCTTTGCATGTGCCTAAGACTTTTGCACAGTACTGTATATGCAGATGGGTGACAAATTGAAGTCTCTTAGTAAGGTGTTGTGTTACCACGAGCTGCCACAACAGCTCCAATACACCTCGGAGCAGATTCTACAAGTCTCTGGCATTGTACCGGAGGGATGAACACCATTCTTCCAAAGGTTATTCCCTCAGATGGTGTTCGAGGATGGCGGAGGAAGATGCTGTCCAACACTCTGGTCCAAAATCTCTCATTTAACTGGGCTGAGATATGCTGTTTGTGAAGGCCATAGAATATGATTTACACAAGTTTCAAAGATCATCAAATCATTAAGTGAGCCCTCATGTCCTGAAGAAGTCGTTCTGGAAGAGACGACTCCCATCAGGATAGAATTAGCAGCAACCCTTCTGTCTAAGGAGACAAGTGGACACAAACCATGCCAGCAAAATGCTTCAGGCACATACTGTTTTGTTTTGTTTTTTTTTTTAACCCATGTATCACCTGTATGTCCTGATTATGTACAGCTTGAAATATTTGATATAAAAACTTTATCCATTATACACATTGGGAAGTACAAATATTTGTACTTCCAATATGAAACTTGCACTTTACTAACACAATAAAACCAGATTACCTTGCGTGGGTCTTAACTGTAATTTCTGTTGAAGTCTTCATGCAGAGTGGGATGAAAGAAAAAAAAACAACCCATAAGTGAACAGATAACACTGTAGCCTGTTTTATGTTTCCTGTCCCTACCGTGAGTAAATCCAATATCTGAGGGGATATGCTGTTAAATTCAAAATGAAATCAAATTAAAGAAACTGATGTACAACCACTTCCTGCGTTTATATTATATGACACACAGCCACACATCAATCTTTAACATTCCCAATGCAGTTCCCATCCCTGTTTTTTCCCATACCTGATGACACAACATACAGATGATTATAAACCACACTAATCACTGGTCACTTCCTTTTTCTGTCCATCACTCTCCTTATTAGTGTTGTAAAGAGGCACCAAATGTTTGTTCCCAGGTTTAAAACAAGGAAACTGTGACGACAAATCGGTGTGACTGACCATGTAACCATGTAAAGTGATTCACAGGACGTCCTGTTTTTTGAGCTCAGCATAGATTCTATGTTTTTCTTTATATTGCGACAAAAATCTTACTTTAAACATAGAGCACAGTATATACATTAGATCATCTCATTAGCAAATCTGATATGCAGACAAAAATAGTAATATCAGGCCACCATAAATGATTCTCATCAGCACATAGCAAATAATTGGTTTACAGGTGAATACTGGTGAAACATGTAGACGGTTACTGCCTGAAATATTTGCCAGTCTGATAGCGTTTGGTGAAATGTTAACCTGAAAATGAGAGTGAGAGGAATGCGGATATTCTCTGTTAACCACAAGTCACGAGTAGGATTAATGAGACAACCTGCGGAACAAGAAAGCGCGTGTATAACAGATAGCTGCGGTTATGCTGCCTTCTAGCGGCGTGTGCATGGCAACACAGTCACATTCAACGCTGATGGTCACACTAGCCTAACAACACCACTCTCTACTGGACTACATGCGACCAAATTCATTAGACTTTCAAATATGCTTCCATCAAATATATATATATGTGTTTTTATATACAGCGGCAGTTCTTACGGTAGGAAAAACATTCATACATCCACAGTGAGAGATGGTTTCTCAATGGTTTAAGCTGCTGGACATTATACGGTCTTATCAAAAGGCAGAGCTATATGTAGAAACGTTATCGTTTGTACACCAGCCATTCCAAGCGTCCACACATGCCAACTCGGTGAGCCATGAACGCTCTTACAGATTTTCCGAGTCACTGAATCCTTTAGGTTTAGACAAAAGCGTCTTTTCCCATGTTACTGGAATAAACCTGTGAGACCTACGAGAAAGGGCTACAGCACTGTGCTGAAATTGAAGACTAAGCTTTAAATGGGTGTTGGAGTGAGAGGAGTGGAGACGGAAGTCACCAACCGGCCCTCTATTTAATCAGTGACAGGCAGCTCACGGATCCACCCTTCTACATTCTCTGGATCTCAAAGAGACGGACGTCTGTGTCGTACCAGATTGGTGGGTCCACGTTGCTACAATAAAGAAAAGATGAAAGGTCAAACAGCTCACCGTTTCTTCTGAGCTCATTAATCATGTGCCACGATATGCTCTGTAAAACGGAATTATGTCTGGAATTATAGATAACTATGGGTTGCTTGAGATTTTTCGCATTGTACGGTGCTTACCGGAGATAGATAACGCCCCACATGTATGTGCGGAACCACATGGCAGTGCCTGCGTTGGCCTGGTATTTTCTGATCAGAATAGGGTGAGGCACAGGCAAAAGCCCCACCAGGGTACCGTGCTGGAGGAATTTCAGGATCTCTGATTCGTCTGTCAAACCCCTGTGAAGTAAAAATATATATACATTAAGAAAAGAATGAAAATATATATATATACACACACAGTAATATACCAAAAAAAAAAAAAATATATATATATATATATATATATATATATATACAGTAAATATACAGAAATCTGTGAGTTTGGACATTGCCATACTTGTCAATGCAGATCTTCTCCACTTGGGGCACCAGGACCTGCAGCAGGCGCATGATGGTTTGTAGAGGGAGCTTGCTCTTCCAGGACAGGACCTGCACCAGGCAGAGAGCAGAGTTTACAGTCAGTCTGTTAAGATGAGTTTGATTAAGAATGCCAACTTCATTATTAAATGAAAGCCGACAGGACATTAAAAAACCAGTAACAAACATGGTCATATCTGCAGTCAATATGCCATTTATATTAGGTGGGGCAGTTGTGGCCTAATGGTTAGAGAGTCAGACTTGTAACTCAAAGGTGAATGTGAAGGTCGTGGGTTCGAGTCTCGGGTCCGGCAGGGATTGTAGGTGGGGGGAGTGAATGACCAGCGCTCTCCTCCACCCTCAATACCATGACTGAGGTGAGACCCTTGAGCAAGGCACCGATCCCCCAACCGCAGCAAAAAAGGCTGCACACTGCTCCGGGTGTGTGTTCACTACTGTGTGTGCGTGTGTGGACTTGGATGGGTTAAATGCAGAGCACAAATTCTGAGTATGGGTCACCACACTTGGCCACATGTCACTTCACTTCACTTCATAACTGACTACGTTAAAAGGTGGGAACTAATGCAATATAACATGCAAGTTGCAATATAATATGGCAAGTTAGTTAGCTTGTTGTGTGCATTAAATATAGACTAAGGGAAACAATCGAGTATATGATCATTAAATGGTTAACTGTCAGTGTAGTTCTCTTATTCAGGGGTGGACAAATCAGCATGATTTGTATGCAGATTTCATGTTTGGGCTATTAATTTTTTATCTGTAGTTGCCCAATGGACAAGTATTGCATTGACTTTTTCAAAATAAAACTATTCACTTGGTGTGTATATATAAATATAATGCACTTCCACAGTGGTGCAATGTACGCTGATGCTGTAACTGTAGAGCATGCTTCCAAATGAATTAGACTAGTTTTTACTACTCTGGTTAATTAGCAGATGATCGTTTCAGAATCAGGAACATGCAGACATGTGAAACCACTGAGGAAACATAGAGCAAATCACATAGCACAATAAGCAGTCAACACAGTTATTCAACACACAGTTAAACACAGACGCTAGTCAGACTTGAATATTATTCTTTTACGTGAAGCAGAACACTACAGCTCACAGCTGAAACGATGGCCAACAACTTGCTGACTTTTTGTGAAGGGCATAAACATGATGTGCTATGTTAGAAACTTTGTTAGAAGAGGATAGCAATCATATACACATTGATTAGTCTGTACGAATGCACTTAACTAGTCGATATTTTGTTACTTTATCTAGTACATTTTTGCATAGTCAGTTGTGTTTATGAGCAACCAAAACATGTGTCTGGACTTTTACTTGCATGGTCTGCTAGCTAATGAATTTATGATTTCTCCCCACTGTTATTCTTAGCCAGATTTTTTTTAAAGCAAACTCTTTCTTTAAAATTCAATTTTGGAATAAAGTGATCTTAATTTGCATTCAGTTATATGCCACAAACAGCAAACCTCCATAAATACGCTCCATGTATTACTGCAGACATCGATTTACTTCCTTTGAGCTTTCTTTATGTTTCAAACCTGACAGCTACATAGCTACATATGAAAGCTACACACCCACTCTGGTGTTGGGACCCAGTACGTGGCGGCCGATGACGCACTTGAAAGACGTCTCCTCGCCATTTCTGCCTCCGTGTAGAAGACGTCCTGTAGGGGAACAAGCGTGAAAGCCAGAATTAATAGCTCTGAATGTCTACTCTTGGTTTGAGTCCTGGGTTTTGCCTGTGAAGACTGTGTTGTTAAAAGGATAAACCAACAGGAAGACCAGAGAGCTGTCTAGCAAAAGCAAGCCATTGTGAAGCTGAGAAAAGTGGGAAAATCGCTCAGAGCCATTGCACATGCATTGGGCATAGCCAATACAACAATCTGGAATGTCCTGAAAAAGAAAGAAACCACTGGTGTACTAACAACCAGACACTGAACTACAGCAGTTGATGGCAGAAACATTGTGATAGCTGTGCAGAAAAACCCAAACACAACAGAGAGTGACATGACCAACAATCAAATCTCTACCAAAGTGATGCTCACGATCCAAAATATATGAGCTCATCAGTCAAGCATGGTGGAGGTAGTGCCATGGCTTGGGCTTGCAAGGCTTCTTCTGGAACAGGCTCACACTAATCTATATTGATAATATAACTCATGTTGGTTGCAACAGATTGAATTCAGAAGTCTGCAGAAACATTCTGTCTGCCAGTTTACAGAGAAATGCATCCAATCTAATTGGGAGGAAGTTCATCATGCAGCAAGACAACGACCCAAAACACACTGCCAACATAAATGACTGGGCAAAGGTGACATTTACTTTAAGACTATCTGCTCCAATACTTTTGTTCACCTAATAATTGGGTGGTCTGCCACCGAAGGGGCCATGTTCTAAGTTGTTTAACACATTTCGATAAAAATATCAGGAAATAAAATCTGAAATTCTGATCTATCATCTAACATTCGTCTTTTGATCTTAAACCCAAATGTCTTATAGCAAAAGCAAAAGAATTGGCCTTGCTGTTCCAGTACTTTCAGAGGGCACTGTGTCTCATGTGAACATGAGCAAAAGACACATAACTGTCAGAAATGTCCCTACTTCTTATGCTGTCATTTGCAGCACATTTAAATTTGGTTTCAGGTGACAGGATGCTGATCAGCTTATCCTTTATCCTATATCAGCACTCTCTGCTCAGAATGCTTCCCCTATGTTAACTAGTAATAAATAATGTGTCAAGCTGACACATAATGTCAAAGATGATTCAACATTTCAACATGAACTAATTCAAGGCATGCTTCCTTCGGTACATGCAGTGACAGAGCAGCACATCTTTTTTGAACATCACAGGGCAGCTAAAAGCTCTTGAAAGAAAGCGCCAATTGCCCTTTTCTTTAAACATGAGCTCACAGACAGCCATGAACGGCTAATGTCAATCAACAGAGGACAGCGTGATGCCATCCTACCCACCTAGAGAGAAGGTCCAATTATGCTCTCTTGGACCCCTAGCCATGGAAGGCTCTGGCATAGTCAGGATTCAAACTAGGGATCTCCTGTCGAGAGAGCAACATATCGCTAAATTTTGACCTAAAGACGTAATTTGTCCTGTAGTGAGTTGCCCTAACATTTGTAAATTTCATTATGGTCACCGAAGTGAATTATCTACAGAATTTCCCATCATTCAGTAGAACTAATGAAGGCCCTTGGATAAGTGGTATTCAAGATTATAAGACAAGTCCAATCAGCTTGACATACTTTGACATTTCAAAAAGACTTATAGAGAGAATCCTCTCACCTCGTTGTCTCTTCCAGAGTTGGACTCTGTGTCACTGGCTCCACTCAGGACACCATGTTCCGGTGAGTGAGGAGTTTCCGTCTTTGGCACTGTTACCATGGTACCATCCTCCGATACTTGGGACTTCTCTGTTAGTTTATCAATACCTGAAAATAATTTATAAAATTCATCCACAATGAAAATGTAATAGCATTAATAAATAGCGATAAGAGTTTTTCTTTCCTTCCTTCCTTTGAGTAATGAGTTCCACTGCCATAAAGGAATGGGCAGGTTGTTACCTGGCATGGCCACGAGGCTGGCCTTCAGCGTGCCCGGCTCGGCAGGTACGGCTGGCCGAGAGCCCTCCATGGAAACGGTCTCCTGGGAGTTAGTGCGAGAGATGGCATCGGGAGATTTCCTCTTCTTTTGCAGTGCCTTCTGGATGGATGCAGAGTCAGTGGGCAGGTTGGCAAGCTGGTGAAAGACGTTACGCTTGCGGATGATGGCGTATACCAAGTTGCAGTTGCCTGAGGCATAACGGGCGGTGAAAGAAATGTGTCATAATACTTCGTCATTATCTTGATCATAATTCTTCATCGCATTTAAGGGCCAGATTCTAGAGTATGCAAATAAAATATCAATATGTATATAATAACAACTGCAGAGCTTTCCTGATGCTGATACTGAAAAGTTGAGTATCAGCCAAAAGCAATACCCATCCGATATGTAGATATTTAAATTAAAACTATGCTTTAAAGGTTTTTTTTTAACTGAAGCACTTTAAAGTTAAATTCTTTCATGCTAAAAGCACTTATATTTTAAATATAATAAAGTATAAATATAACAAAAGCAATCATAACAAAAGAGATTTTGTTATATGTAAATATTTCCAGTTCCAAAAATAAATTTTCTTTTCCAAATCCAATTCCAATTTTTGCTATTTGTTACAGAATTTGATATTTAATATGTTTTCTCTGATCTAATCCTTTTTTTTTTTTGCGTTGGTATCATCCTGATACTGATATCAGATACCATCTAATAACAATGCATCTTACCATCAAACTGATACTGGATAATGTTATTAAATGCCTCCAGCAAAAAGAAGACCAAGTGGTGGTTCTGAGCAGCAGAGAACAGGAACCAGTTGGTGGAGAAAGCTTCCAGAAGATGCAGGAGCTTATTGGCTGCCACCATGGACAGACTCTTCAGGTAAGGAGACACTAAACAGTGTGAGGACACGATTATTTGGAGATTATACACACAGATGTGAGGCCAGACAAAACCCGCAAAGAAATGAATTTCAAGTAGAGACAGCCATGAATGGTGGATGCACTTACCATTCACTACAATGGTGAGCAGGCAGTCGAAGAGTGGCTGCAGACGCTGATGGCCACTGGTGATGATCTTGTGGAAAACCTGAAGATGATGTGTGCGACAAACTGGACAATTAACCACTGCTCCTCAATCCTTCCTACTCAAATGTGATTGCGCATAACAATTCTGGTATCTGACTTCCCTCCTTTTACACTCACTGGCCAATTTATTAGGAACACCTGTTCATTCTTGCAATTATCCAATCAGCCAATCATGTGCCAGGTGCGCAAAAATCATGAAGCTACAGGTCAAGCAAGATCATATCAAAATTGGGAAAAATGTGACCTCAGGGACACTGCATGGTTATTTGTGCCAGATGGGCTGGTTTGAGTGTTTCAGAAACTGCTGAGAACCAATTTTGAGAACCTGCATTCTGATGTTCAATGTGAACATTAACTGAAGCACTTTACCTGGATCGGCATGATTTTATGTATTGGATATTGAATATGACTGGATGATTGAATAATTGCAAGAATGTACAGATGTATATACCTCAGTGGCTCATGTGCAGCCTACTGATTTATCCCAATCCCACCACTGAGTTTCATTGTGAAAATGATTTCATCATATATGGGACTAATGGAATGGATAACGCACAGGTTCGCAACCTTGGGGTCACGACCCAACAAGGGGTCGTCTGAGATGCCACAGAGTGGACAAGTGAAAATCTTATTGGAATCTCAACAAAATTTTGATGTGATCCGATAAAGTATGTTTATAATATATACAGATATTTGCATATTATACTGTACCTAGCATTCTATGGGTTGTGCACTTATTTACAGTAATGTATTGTGAATGTTTAAATTAGTAGGCCTATTCTTTCTTTTAATTGGCATTAGGAATTATCATTGGGATATCATAAGAATTTTGAGCCTTTAAAATGGAGTCACTGGCCAAAAAAAAAAAAAGGCTGAGGACCCCTGGCATAATGTAAATTGAGATTGGGTAAGAAATCAGCCCTTACCACAATGAGTAGGTCGGCATGTGTGCCAGTGAACACTGGAATATCCATCGGGACGCGAAGAGAGTACGGTTTGTTCAGACGCACTCCGAAATTCCTCTCCCCACTCAGAAGTAGCAAAATGAACACACCGATGTGCATGAGACCAACACGGGCTACCAACAAACACAACATTTAAGTTAGGAATCAGTCTGATGTACAAAACAAACACAAAGTCTTTTGCGTCAAATAACAATGACACAAAATGCACAGAAAACTTACACTGGTCAGCCCTGGCATCGTTCAGGTAGTAGAGAATAGGTACCAGGATATCCAGAACATCACTGCTCTTCAGAACAAAGAACAAGAATTTCTGGAACAGAGTAGAGACAGGAAAAGGAGTTAGACAGGAAAAAAAAAACATTAAAAAGTCATTATGGCATCAAGCATGGTCTCCTACTTTGTTGAAATCACAAAATTTCCAGAAGAGGACCAGAAGCTCTTGGTGGAACTGGATCTTCTTGGTGGAGTTGGGCAGGTAGGTCTGAGTGAGCGGGTTAGTGAGCAGGCGAGCCAGGCCTTTCAGCACAAAGTCATAATCCTGGAGGCAAATGTTTTTTGTTTTGTTTTGTTTTTGTTTTTTTTCCAAGGAAGGAAACAAAGTGATAAGTGGTAGAACATATTTTATAGCATTGCCATGGTAAGGTACATACCTCCTCCCTGTGAATTCTGGACAGGTAGTTCACAAACAGGTTTTGTGGGCCTGAAGACTACCAAAGAGAAAAAAAGATTTGAGTTTAGTTGCATAGATCATTTTTTTTTATATTAAATAAACATATTTCTAAAACAAACAAACTTTAGGAGCGGTGTGTAACGTTCAACAGGGTTTCCAGACTGTTATAATCATATGATTTTAGAATGTCATTTTATTTCATAATTAGCTTCCTAGTATTAGCCATAGCTTCTGTGTTGAATCTACCACCAAGTGCAAAAAAAAAAAAAAAAAAAAAAAAAGTTGGTTCTTTCAGCAGAGAAATTTCCCAAATTTCTTTTTTGTTCTGCCATTTTGTTCTGCCTGATTTGAGCAGAGTTCTAGCTGATTTGAAGTGGCCAAAACTACATTTGGTAGAGGTGACATCAGGTCTATCAAAGTACCAATAAGAATCAGCAATTTGCTCACTCAGCTTTACCTCAACCACAGACACTAAAGTGACCTCTTTTCTGCTCTCTCAGCCTCTTTGTAACTGAGTCGTGGTGAGAAAAACTGCATTTTTAATTGGTGAAAAGAATGAGATTTGTGGGTGGCCTATGAGTGAAATAATCAGGATCTACACCTAGTACTGTAAAGCGAAAATGTATTTTTCTCTAATCAACATATTCTTATAACACTCACTACTTACATTTCTGTCGATCGCACCACGTTATAAGCAGAATATCTGACAGAAATATCTGAAGTAAAGGTGATCTTGCTGAGGTTCAAAGCTCCAAAACTCACAATCCTAAACAGTTAAATGTAAGGCCAGTCATTCTAATTTTACTCCAATTTCATCCATTTTATTAACCCAGGTGCAATTACTGCACTGCTTCTGCATGTTGCTGTGCCATGCCCTGTTGTTTAGTGTAGCTGGAAGGGGGATGTAGCAGTGGAGTGCAAACAAATTGCAATCTTTCCCGCTTTTCTAGCACTAGCACTGTTCACAAGTTGTTTTCTTTGCTGGAGAAATGCCGCTGTCAATCAGTATGTGATCAGGCTTTTTTCCTGCTAATTATGATTAAGTCATATACATACATAGGGATATACACTCCTGAACAAAATCTTAAGACCAGGGGAAACATTCCAAGTATTCACATTTCGCGCTGGTGGATCATAAC
>CM074957.1:15811688-15838965 GCA_037577455.1 Pangasius macronema | reverse complement strand
TAAGGTGTGTAAGCACTCCCTTTTAACTGCTGACTAATTAGCATGTTTAGACGTGTCCTGGTATTTGTTTTAGAAATAGAAATTAAAAGATGATTCCATAAGTTTTTCCTCTACTTGATTTGGAAAATGACGCCATTGATAAAAAAAAAGTCACTGAATTATTTTGCTGTATGTTTCACAAAGCCAGAATGTTACGCTATCGAACAAAACCTTTTTTGTTTCATATCTGTGATTTGTTTGTTTGCTATAAAGTAAAAAGCTGGGTGAACTTCCTCTAAGTGTGGTGGGTCCATAATTTTTGCCAGGGGTTGTAGTTAGCAGTGTTCAAAGTTAATGTTTTCAGTTCGTATAGCATCCACAACTAAAAGAAACATGCAATCTAAATAACAGTTTTGGCTTACCATGACTGATTTCTTATCAATGGCAGGATATTGCAAAAGGAAATGAGTCTCAGGAACGCACCTTCTCCAGCTTTTCAAAGTGTTCCCGTAGGAACTTCATAGGACGCTCGGGTTTGGCGATGCACAAACTGACAATGCACTCTTTGAGAATCTGTTGGATGTTGTGTTTCTGCACAAATACTTCACAGCCCCTCAGACTCTCATCTTCTTCAAGATTGGGGGAGGAGGTGGCCATTTTAATACTGCTGAGGAGAGAAATGAAAGGGGGAACAGAATGGGTCAGTCACGGAAATGTTCAACATGACGTTCAATATCATATCAGCCAGAGAGATTAAATCAACAGATGCCTCATGGATTTTTATACGTATATGCGCAAATGGCATTATGACCTACTAAAGATGATTATTATCCATGCAATGTATTCAGATCTCTTATATTTATTTGTTACATACATTTTAAAAAAATTAAGAGGATGACCCGCTGCTGCCGTTTCTAAAAACGCTCGTTTCATGTCTCCAGATCACTGATGTAATGATCAGACATAAAGCTGATAAAGCTCCCGTGGCTTCCATATAGCTGTCTTTCATTTCCGTTATTCATTAAGATAAACCTGGGATAGCGAGATAATCGTTTATTACTAAGGAATAAATTCTCCGTGTTGAACACACATAATTATATCAGTAAAGCCGACCAACTAATTGCGCCAAACAAAACCATCGGGTGGTATATCCCACATTCTCTCTGCATTTCCACCTTCCTGCCAAGAGCCTGGCTGCACACGATTCTTCCGTCTCTGCGGAAAGACCAGCCTTAATGCAAACGCAGTCAAACGCTTCACGGTTATTCATCTCGCCTTTCTTACCGTTTTATACAGGAGACGCGGAGGAGCTCTCTGGTTCGGTGTGATTATACTGGACACCGTCCGCTGTTTATTTCTCCTGCTGCTGATTTCTCTTCTCTCGGTACCGCGATGTCAGTGACGTCAATGCGTCTACGCTAAACCTCAAAACTGCTCTCCAAACATATTACAACCATATTAACTTATTTTAAGCTCCACATCATTTCCAGGCCATAACGTAGGTTATATGTGGATCCTCTTGCGCTGATCACTGATCTGACTTCTGTTCACGTTTGTGTTTGCATATTTGCGCTTACATTTGAAAACGCCATGAAGTGCGTGTTAAACTCACCCGAATCACTGAGGCTGCTTCTGCACATCAGGACGTCTTGCGCGGACTTTCGCACGGAATGACCTCTTCACGTGTGTATGCACGTCAGCGTGAGCGAGTCCTGTAGGGAGCAGCATCGCAGAAACCTCAGCAGAATTTACCGAATTACAGTGAATTACTCACACAGAGAATTACTCCTGTTTCACTGTAGGCAGAATAAACAGAAGGCCACACGGCCATAACTTTGTTTTGAAAAGTGCCTTGGGAAAGGAAACCCTGTGTGATATTCATTATAAACCACAATTCTGACCGAAAGCTTTTCTGAAGATTTTACTCGTGTGTGTTTAACAGTGTGAGTGACTCTTATACTGAACTTAATGTGAATGTTTAAATCCACGATTCTATCAACACGGATACTGTTTTATCCTTTTCTGAGTTGCTGTGGTTTACATCACCTACAATAATGCATCCTTACTGGGAGCTCGGTAAAGAAAGTAAAAGGCCAATCCTGCAGGATTAAACACCATTATAATCAACTCCACCTGGTATAAAGCCTCACATTTTAGTGTTTTCACGGAGGAGAAATGTTGTTAGAGATAATGAAACTCACAGAGTGAATATGTTTCAACTGCGGATTTTATAAAGCGCTTTTCATCCGTTTCTGTAGTGAGTTGTTTTAAGCTTTTCAGCGTCCTGCACTTTCTGAAAACAGTTTGGGAGCAAGAGGATGTTACAGAAGGCGAAAAGTTCTGGATGCAATGAGGGAAAACTGTTGTTTAAACTCCACAAGCCACTGCTGATTGAGTGTAAGCCATGTGGCATGAAATTCACAATTCACACAGGAGTCTTGTGCGTCTGCATGTTTGCACTTGTGAACTTTATGTATAATTTATGTCGTCCCTGTAGTTCTGTGCTGTTCTGTGTTTGTCTTGTGCAGCACCTTGGTCCTGGAGAAGCGTTGTTTCGTTTCACTCTGCACTTGTATATGGCTGAAATGCCAGTAAACGCCACTTGACTCTTGACTACTCGCGAGAGCTCCCTCTAGTGGATGAATAACGAATTGATAACGACTACCGGAAGAACAGGTTTACTACACTTTATACATCTTTTTAACTTACGTGCTTGATCTTTAGACATTCGTCATTGACCTTTATTGTGTAATCTCTAGCCCGCTAGGCTAGCGTGCTTACACAAAAGGTCATGGTTGAAAACCCTTGCTTTAGATGATTATGGAACGTTTTTAAGAACGCTTAGAGTGTAAAATCGATCTGCCGTAAATAGGCGTGTTTGTCGTAAAGCTGGTCGTTACCATAGCTACTAGCGACTCAGCAACACATGCATCCAGTAATGGCGACAGAAGAAGAATGTGCTGCTGCGGAAGTTATGAGATCTTTGGCCCGACAGTTAAACTGTTTGAATGAAGGTCAGAAAAGCACAAGAAAGCAAGCGTTGGAGGATATAAAAAAAGAAACCCTGGAGAAAGGCTTGTCCAGTACCGTGTTACAGGAGGTTTTTGCGTGTCTGCTGAAGCCGCTTCTGAGATGCCTGTCAGATCCTATGGAAAGATGCCGAGAAGTTGCTATTCAGATAATTGGAGAGTTCATAAGATGCGTTTCAAACCCAGAGTCGTCGTTGCCTTATATAATGCCTTCCCTGGCTCAGCGACTCGGTGGGAGAGAGACAGCAGAACCAGCAGAAGAGCTGCGCTTGTCCTTGGTAGAAGTTCTGTCGCTGATTGTGGAGGTGTGCGGAAGGCACCTTGCGCTGTACCTGGACGATATGATAAAAATCCTGCAAAAAACCATAATCGACCCTTTCCCCGACGTTATAAAGGAGAGTTGTAAATGTACAATACAGTTTGCCCGGAGTGTACCAGGTGAGTGTTTGGCATGACCACATCTCTAGGCTTCAGCAGGAAAGTAAATTAAAGTTAATGCTGTTTATAGGAAAAGTAGGGCTAAGGAAAATCCTGCTAATGCATTTGTTTATTAATGGAGGCAAGAAGGGAAACTGTGTTTAACACATGAGTTTTTAACTAGACAACTAGCGTAAATTCCTTTCAGTCCGAGTCGGAGTGCTGCTCTCACCTGGGAGTCATGTCAGCTAGCTGATAACTGAGACCGCTCAAGAAATATATGTACAAAGTTATAAAACGTGTATATTCGCACTCTGGAGTGGATAGAGAACCATCTACAATCGAATATACACTCACGGAGCACTTTATTAGGTACACCTGTAAACCTCCTTAGCAGTGCGGTGCATGAAATGATGCAGGTTCGGACAGCAGCTCTGGATAATGTTCACATCACCATCAGAACAGGGAAATGTGATCTCAGTGATTCTGACCTTGGCATGATTGTTGTTGCCAGACGGGCTGATCTGAATATTTCAATAACTGCTGATCTCCTGGGATTTTCATAGACAACGGTCTCTAGAGTTTACTCAGAATAAAGAATTGCAATAAAATGTGCAATAAATAAAAAACATCCAGTGAGCAGCAGTTCTGATGGCCTGAGACTCGAACCCGCGACCTTCAGGTTCACCTTCACGGTTGCAAGTCCGACTCGCTAATCATTAACCAATAAAGCAAAAGAAAATCAGTGGTGGCTCATCTGTAGGGGCAGAGCCCAGCCATACACACTTACTGGCCACTTAACAGGACCACCTGAACACCTGTCCTCCGTGCAGTTATAGGCAATAAGCCGATCATGTGTCAGCAGCACCGTGCATTAAATGCAGATATGAAGATATAAATGAAGATACAGGACAGGAGCTTCAGATTCAGATAATGCTCACATCAAACATCAGAATGGGGGAAAATATCTCAGTGATCATCTTATCACTTATCTTAATGACCATGGCATGGATATTTGTGCCATAACCTGTTTTTACTTCAGCTCTCCAGTATCGGTGATCTGTAGGCTTCCTATCAGCATGTACCATTCTGTCCATTCTCCTCTGACCTTACTCATCAGCAAGCTGCTTCCACCCACAGACCTGCTGCTCACTGAATGCATTTGGTTTTCCCTCCTCATTCTGTGTAAACTTTACTGACTGTTTATTCAGTGTTTTTTGTACCATTGTTTGTAATCTCTAGAGAGTGTTGTGCGTGAAAATCCCAGGAGACCTTCTGCAATACGCAAAGTCACAGAGACCACATCTGTCCTCATTCTGATGTTTAATGTGTGAACATTAACTAAAGCTCTGAACCCGTGTCTGCTTGGTTATGTGCATTGCATTGCCGTTATGTTTTGTTACTGGTTGTGACTATAAAACTTATTTAATGCCTCAAAAATGTGAAACAACTTACAGGAATACTTAAAACGTACTGTACTCCCTTCACTGGGTGAATTTATGGCAATTGTAAATAACTTTGAGCCATAGTGGAAGTTGTTTCTGTGATATTTGACTGTATATTATTATGTATGTTTCTCTTTCTGTTTGATTGATTTATTTATTTTCACTTATTCTGGTGGGAGTTTTTCTTTATGTGTTACCTGTTGTTAACTGGTGTCTTTAATTGTTGTGTTTTTTGCTGCCTTCTTGGCAGAGATTTTATCTCAATGAGTTTTTTTATTCTGGTTAAATATAAGTTACAATCAGACATGATAGCATGAATGAGCAGAGGTGTAGATGTTAATAATAAAATGGCCAGTGAGTGTGTATGGCTTACTTGTGTAATTGAATAGGATCCAAAGAGAGAACAGCTTCTAATTAATTATTTCTTGAGCCATTTTTGTAAATATACAGTCAGCTTGAATGCTTTTTTTCAAATCCATTTTGGTGGTGTACTGAGGCAAAATTATGAAAATTGTGTCAGTGTCCAAATACTTATGGACCTGTCTGTAGATACAAAATTCAGAGTATTAATATGGGGATATTAGTCTTGGTATTAGAAAGAAAATCAGTTGCGTCAGCCCTTCCCCAGTGCTTTATAGACATGGTTCTTTTCTTTTCTGTTAAAACTGTAAAACTTTACTTCTTTCTAACTTTTTCTGTTTTGACGTAATGTTTTGTTATTTATTTGTTCTTTGAAAACTGATATAGACCACTTCCACATGCAAGCGGAGTGCCTGGTGAAGCCCTTGATGCAGACTATCTCACACCAGCATTCGCGGGTGCGGATGGCTGTGATAGAGGCTTCTGGGGCTGTTGTCCGGTATGGCACAGCGAAGGCCGTGGACGATGTGCTCTCTCACATGGCACAGAGGCTGTTTGATAACTCACCCCAGGCAAGATGATTTTCTAGATTAGGTTTTCATATTTAATAATTTTGCGTTTTCCCTAATTTAACACACCTGATCCATCTCAGCTGATTATCATGCCGTTTATGACCTACAGACCTGCCAACCTTTGCACAGTTTGTGTAGGAGCCCCAGATTCTAATACTGAAGTTTGGTACTATGAGTAAAAACATGTCAAAAGGACAGTGTTCTTTTTCCCCCAACAAAAAAATACAGTTGATCATCGGTGTATTATTCTGGAATGATTGATAATTGCGTAGGTATTTTGAACTCTCTAATATTAACAGATAACCCCGGAAGCCCCAATCCCATCCCAAATTAATAATCTTTTGATCAGTGCTCTTGTCTCCACCTGAATTTCCTGCTTAAAAGATGCTCTGATGTAGTGCCCTCACTCCCTCTCAGGGTAAATATAGAATGTTTTGAGTTCATTAATGTAGAATAAAACTCAGTCAAAGTATTTTTGTCTTAGCAAAGGTTAGCCAAAAAAATGGTTACCGTCAGTTAACTATATTTATTATGAATGGAATTGAAATTCTTTGGCTAAAAATTGTCAAAAACTCAACATTTGGTTTTTGGCCAAAGAGAAGCAAAAGCTAAAAATTTGCAATGATAATCAGGCGGTGAATAAAACATAGTTTATTTCCTTTGCTCTTTTTCATTTATACTGAGAATGTACTGTTATATTTTCTACAGTTTTACAGTTTACTTGGGACATGCCCTTATGATTTAGCAGCTTGCAGTAGCTCTTGCCATAGGACATTGTGCTTTGCATTATGGAAATAGGGTCCATTTCTCACTCGGGGTAATAGTGAGACTCTGATGTTGATGTACACTGTTAATAGTCTCTGCATCTTGCTGTTCATTGCAATGACTTTTTCTAGGTGAGGAAGGCTGTGACTGTGGTTGTTGGTGACTGGCTTCTCAACCTCCGGGACAGATACTCTTACTTCCACAAGCTTATTCCACTGTTGCTGAGCAGCCTCAGTGATGATCTCCCAGAGATAAAGTATCACTAACCAATGACATTATTGTGCCATTTCTGATCATGATTATAACCGTTTAAAGTTTGGTGTAGCAATTTGGTAAAAGTTATTTTCTTTGTTCAGGGCTTTGGCATGTGAGCTTTGGAGGCAAGTTGGTACTCAGTGGGAGAAAGAAAATGAAGATGATCTGAAGGACAAAATGGACTTCTTCCTTTCCCCAACTTTGCAGTACCCTCATGGAGGTGAGTTTAACAAGTACATAATAAGTGTCCATAGAGCATGCTCCATGATGCATTGGAATTTCACCTTCAATTATATGAGATTTGGATTTAGACTTAAAAAAGTGATATAAAAATGATACTACTCTTTCTTTACATTTCATGATTTTATCTAGTAGATGCAGGCAGGCCTGTGGATAAAGTCCAAATAGTGATCAGTACCATGGGCCGCACACACACACACACACACACACACACACACACACACACACACACACACATTCCAAGCTGGGAAGTACAAGAAATTGGCTGGGCAGACCACTCATCATTTTTAATTGTGGAGGAACCCTGGCATGGTTAAAACTGTCTCTTTTCGGCCACTAGTCTGTTTACTGTTCTCCTCATTTCTCCTCCCAGTGGATCGCCCGGGGCTGGGCTGCAGGGAGCTGGTGGTGAGGAACTTGTCTAAGCTAATGCCAGCCTTGAGTTGTGATGCTACTGACTGGCTAGTGCAGACAAGAGTGAAGACAATGCAGCTGCTTCAGGTTCTCCTGCTGCATGCCGAAGATCACTGCACACAGCACCTGCAGCAACTGCTCACAACTCTGTACCATGCCTGCACTGACTCAGAACAAGATGTTAGAACAAACGTAAGCTATTCTTTGTCTTTGGATTGATATTGCAGGTACTTTGAAGGTTATTTTTAATTCAGGATAAATAAAAAGCATTCTTATTTTTACTCTATGTACTGTAAATCCTGAGAGCAGTGTTTATTAATTATAGAATAGTTTGCTAAAGCAAGAATTTCTAGTCAAAGACGACCTCCTCAGGTGTAATCAGAAAAAGGGCTGCATTTCCATGTCTTTTCTGTCTGTTGTGAATCAGAATAAATCATTATTTTATAATTAAAATGATCCTACAGCAACATAAGAGGAATTAGAGTTGCAAAAAAATCATTGCAGCAAAATGTGCCAACCAGCCCTGGTGTGAGCATCTTATGGCACTCAACTTTATTATAGTTCCCTTGAAAATTCTGCTGAATTTTAATATTTTAAATGTTTTAATTGATTCAGAAAGCAAAGACACCTAGATTTTAGTCTAATAGTAATTTTACTGAGCGCATGTATAAGCTGACTGATATCTTACATTTTGCACATCTAAATGTGTGCAAACATAATTAAAGAGAGGGAAACTGTGTCTCTGATAAAAATACAGTAAATACAGTGGTGTGCGAAGGTCTTGGCCAAAGTACACATTGCTGATGTTTTGAAAGTGAAAAGAAGTAGACATAAGCCCTGCAGCAAACAATTTTTTATTTATTATTATTATTATTTTTTTTATTAAATTTTTTTTGGTAATTCAAGTTTTTATTGTTTTCATCCGGTACATGACAGTGTCATACAAAACACAAAATACAGATTTAACACTGCATGTAAGGCCAGAGTATATACAGTGGCTAAAATGAACAGAGATAGACAGAATACTAAATAAGGAGAAAACATTTTTTAAATAAATAAATTAATAATAATAATAATAATAATGATGACAGGTCAAAATTATTGCGTCACATGGAAAGACAAGGTCACAAAAGACCAAAAGTCTTCCCAGAGCGGAATACCCACAGGAACCCCTGCTTTGTTCTTATTGTGTCCGTCAGCTGTGTGGAGGAGCTCGTGGTTGTTGAGTGTTAGCGCAAGGTTCGAAGAGTCCGAGAATTTATTACCTTCTGGAATTTTCATTAGCTGACAATTCCCAACGACTGTTCTTGTCCTGCCTAGCAAGTCCTATTTTTAATTTTTTTTTATGTCCATCAAATATAAAGTTACTGCACATTTTCCTAAATTATATTTAAGTAGTTTGCTGTATGGGTTTTGTTTCCTTTTTTTTACTTCAAAAATCAACAAAAAATATATAATTTGGCCCGTTTATGCAAACATTTGCATACAAATGTACGTAATGTGATGGATTAAAAAATACATTTTGCATATGTTAAGAAAATAGCATTTACTGCATAAAAGTTCTTTATTTAATAAAGGAAAGACACCTTGCTACTGTAACTGAAGTAAAAACTTTGCTATTTGTATTGATCCTACTAAAATAAATCTGATAATTGAGTGAAATTGAGATAATTTCTGTAGGCGCAGATTACTTAAGTGCATGAAGGTTTCTTTTCTGTTTTTTTTTTTTGCAGATATCGGATTATTTTGTTTATAAATTTTATATACTGTGTGAGCATATATGAGCAATTCACAGTCACGTCCATATAGTTTGGGTTTTGAATAGATGCAATTGTTCTTTTTTCTTACTTATCTTATTGTAAACTGCTCTCTCTCTCTCTCTCTCTCTCTCTCTCTCTCTCTCTTTCTGCCTCTATCTCTCTCTCTCTCTCTCTCTCTCTCTCTCTCTCTCTCTGCCCCCCCCACCCCCCACCCCAAGGGTTTGGAGTCAGCCAGGCTTCTAGGGGTGTTTGTTAGCCCAGAGGTCTTTATCAAGCTATTACTGACTCATGTGAAGAACTCTTCCTTCTGCTCCAGTTCTTCTCCTTGGGCTCCTCTGATGGTGTTAGCGGCAATGATGAAGGGGAGCAACAGGAAGTTGCTGGGTCCACAACTTCTCCAGGTTGGACAAGTGCTTGCCCATCCTGATGTCTGTCAGGAGTCTCAGCAGGTAAAACAATGAATAATGACTTGAATAATGCTGATCTAACAATGAATATTGCTGATCTGTTGATCTAGACAAGTGTGCAGGACAAGTTTTTAATTACACTCCTGCCTTTATACGCAGACACGCTTGAACAGTCCTGCCCATTCCCACAGGAAGTTTGGCCTAATTCACCCGTCCCTCCATATTTGCTGGTGAAATTGTTTAATAACCTAAGTTGGTTCTAGTTTCCAAAATATGAAAATGTATTTAAACCACAGTGTCCACAGTAAAGAACTTACTGAAGATAAATTAATGAGAAACCCACCAGAACCAGTAGCTTCGCCCCCATGTTAATGAGTGTGTCATGTCGCTGCCAGATCCGGCACAGACTGACCGAAACTGTTGAAGACTGGACCATGTGATTTGTTTTTTCTAATGTTCAACTGTCCAGTTTGGGTGAGGTTGTGCCCATGATAGCCTCAGATTCCTGTTCTTGGCTGACAGAAGTGGAACCTGATGTGGTCTTCTGTTGTAAAGGTCTGGGGTTGATTCCAAGCATTGAATTTGCATTTGGTAGCTGTTCAGGGGAACTCGCAATATGCGGTCCAAAGAGGTGTCGATGTGAAGGAGGCATCATTAGGCTGAAAAAACAAAAAAGACCTAAAAGAGAGATAGCAGAAACTTTAGGAGTCAACAATTTGGTACATTCTTAAAAAGAAGGAATGCACTGGCGAGCTAGTCAACACCAAAAGGCCTGAAAGGCCACGGAGCCTTGTTTCCTTGTTGAAAAAAACCTCTTCACAACCACTGAAGGCCCCTAAGTTCCAGTGAAGGGAAACTGTAATGCTACAGCATACAAAGATATCCTAGACAACTGTGTGCTTCCACCTTTGTGGTGGCAGTCTGGGGTATGTGTACGTTAATCCCACTTCTTTTGATAATTAAACTGCTCTTTGCCAGTTTACAACCAGTTTACCGCCTTGCTGTCACGTAAATATTAAAAATATATAAACTCATTTTTATGCCTTGGTTTTATGCTATGATCACTAAAATAAGCCCAATGTCTATTTTAAATCTTTGTCACACATCTTCTTCTCAGACCGTGTATGTTGAGCAGCTACTGGCATGTGTGGAGGTTGTTCTCGAGGTGTGTGAGGAAGATTGTGGCGTCATCAGTCTTCCACTGCTGAAGGTTCTCGTGACAGTGCAGTGTGTATCCGCAGAGCCACAGATCCATACTAAGGTAGAACAAACACCAATACACCTTCCTGCCAGTTCACTGCCATGAACTCAGGGTTTACGGTCCATAAATATCTTCTTTAGGATAGCCTTATATTTTTTCTTTTTCCTTTGTTGTGATTTGACCATTTACTGTTTTTTCCACAATCCTTTCATCTGATTTTTCATTTTTATCATTTGTGAGTGTGAAAAGGAGAGAGCTGTCCCTGTGTGAGGCCTTCAGCAAGTTTTGGAAAGCAGTAGACTGCTGTGTGTTCGTTGTACAGTACACAGCCGCTGTGTTCAAGTAATGTGCGAATGCCTCTGTATATACTGGGTCTATGCAGTGCTGTCACTGTCTGCTAGTGTCAGAATGGGCCAAAAACAGCAGAAACTACATCACTTTCTTATAACAAAAAAATCCTAATGGTGGTGCTATAGTGCTATTTTACTTTTTGTATCTCTAATACCATACGTCTTATTGTGAAAATTCTTTCTGCTCCTTATTTTTTTCGTCCTCCCAAAGAAAAAAGCCTCAAAAACTATTTAACATTGCCCACTTTCAATTTTTTGGCCGCCATATATATAATTTCTTCATTCTAATGTTTGATGTGAGCATTACCTGAAGCGGTATGTGCATGATTGTTTGCATTGCGCTGCTGCCACATGATTGGCTGATTAGATAGCTGTGTGAATTGGCCTGTAATACACTACTGCTTAACTTTTTCCACACCATCCTAAGGTAGTCACCATAAATTGCCATATATATGTGTGCACTCTGATTCAGAAGCACACTGTGTGTTGGGCTGGCAGTGGTGAAACCAGGTATTAATTTCAGTGGGGTGAAGAAATATACAAAATAAAATCACGATTGTTTTCCTGATCTGTACAGTCTAATTGGTAAGGGTGAGGCACTCATGCATTTCAGGTGCATGTCAGGCAGCAGTAGGTGTGGTGCGATGACCCAAATTTGTTAGTTAACCTAATAATTTAAGGCACAATCTACCTTCAAACAATCTAGATGTAAACATCAGGAAACATTCTGAACATCTCGTATTCATCTTTTAATCTTCAACAGAAATGTCTTTAAGCAACATAGTAATATCAAAAACGAAAGAATTTGCCTTGCCTTAACAGTACTTTCAGAGGGGACTGTATATAGGGTTTCATCCATCCCCATGTCAGTGATAGCTTGGATATCTCCAAGCCTCCAAGTAATCCTCATCCTGACAGTGATGATCTCCTTCAGTGAGGCTGTGAGCTGCAGACCTGTCCTTAGTACTGTTTTAATTGTATGTCTACTTAGCAAATGAAATGTGAAATTATTTTCAAAAGTTTAGAAAATACAATGCCCAAAAGGAACCAAAATGGCATTATATCATTTCATTTTTTATTTTGGAGCTATTTACACAGATATGGGAAAATAAATGGCAAATGGGGATTTGAATTTTAATTTTCCCACTTTAATTCCAATGTTATTTTTGGCACAACATCACCTCCCATTCTTGTTAAGCAACAAGATCTGTACTAAAAATTTAAATTCTTCTTCTTCTTCTTCTTTGGGCTTTTCCCTTCAGGGGTCTCCACAGCGAATCATCACTCTCCACCTATCCCTANGCAGCTCCATGTCCAACATTCTCCTACCAATATACTCACTCTCCCTCCTCTGAACATGTCCAAACCATCTTAATCTGCCCAAACTAAAAATTAAAATATTCGTTCAAAATGTTCATCTCCATAGGTACAATCATTGTAACAACCCTGTGTGTATGTGGAGCCTTATCATTTGCAGCTCACATGGCCTCAGAAACACAGAGATAGATGTTTACACTGTATGTTTGCGTTCTTTAACTTGTTTCATTTTCACTCTGCTTGTGTTTATTATTTTGAACTGTGTAAGTGCAAACCTATGCAATATAGGCCACAATAAAATCAACAACTGTTGATAAAGTCTGTAAATAATAAAGTCTAGTCTAATATAAATCATACTTTCTCTTTTGTTTTCTCTTTTGCAGGCAGCGGAGTGTGTACTGCGTTTGAGTCAAGTGCTGAGTCTCGGCAGTGTGCATGAGCTCTACAGGAAGCACATGGCACAGCTGCTGCAGTGGCTGCTGGAGTCCCAAAATACCTGGTCCACTTACTCCATCCAAAAAACCCAACTGGAGATTATCGCCCTTCAGTCTGGTGTGTGTGGGCATGTTTTTATAAGTTGGTGGGGATCAAGGAATATCTGACAGTTTTGACCTTGTGGGGAATATTTGCAAAGCTGCTTTTTTAAAAAAAAAAACGTTATATTTTTATATATTTACATATTTAAAAAACCGAAAATGACATAACCAGCATGGTTTAAGTTCTTTTGAAGAAAAGAAAGCATTCTTTGTAATACTTTGACTTTTCGTAATTTTTTTAAGTATTAAAACCATTCGATATGCATATCATGATATTTATATTTGCGATATTTAGATAATTTTAATATATTGTGCAGTCCTACTTGATATCACTTATTTTTTCAATGCTCTGATGTTAGATAAAACGATACAGAGACAGTAGGGGCTATCACAGCAATACATACCACATGCAGAAGCAAAATATCAGCTCCGTAAGCTACTTCAACACTATAACTTGGATGGAGTCTTTTTGTAAGGAATAATGTCAGCTTTGCAGGGGAGAATGACTCGGTTAACAACAGTTTTACAGGAAATACTGCAAAAGTCTTAAGTTATCTTAGCAATATTATAGTCACTGCTGCTGGAGAAATGTCATGTCATGGCTCATGGTCTTGTTCTGGATATTAGTATGCTGCTAATTGTGTGAGGATGTTTTCCCAGGCCCAGTGGTTGGAGAATTTCTCCCAGACCTCATACCTCTATTGCAGAATTGTTTACTGCCCAGTCAAGACCCAGAGATTCGGCTGCACATTTTCACTATGCTCTCCAAGCTTCTGTTGAACGCTAGCAATACACTGGACTCACAAGGGTAAGTTGCTCACTCTCTCACACAGAGCTGTATTACAAAGAAACTGAGACTCCAATATTCCAAAGCCTGGCGAGAGCAGTAAATAGTTTATATCCCACATCCATGTGGCACACGGACAGTTGCTTTAAGACTTCACAGGAAGCCAGGTTTCTTCTAAAATTTAATTGAAATGCAGCAATGAAATGTTTACTAAAGTGTCTATTTTATTCATCAGTCTTGGTAGTATTCAATGTTATCAAATGATTAATTATCTTTCTGCAGTATCGCACTGTTTGTTCATTAAACTCAGTGCCTCAATGCAGTCTGTGTGAAAATCTCCTTTGAAGCCCCCGACACAGAGCTAATATACAGCTATTGAAGCTGGTGCATCATTTAGTGTCTGTTAAGTGTTCGTGTTCTCTGTTTTTTAATGGGACAAAAGATTAACGCTCATTGGACAGCAGGCTTTTAATGCGTCCTTTTGAGTCTCGCCCGTGCGTGAAAGGATATAAAAATGAAATAATGGATATAAAAAGTCTACACACCCCTGTTAAAATGGCAGGTATTTGTGATGCAAAAAAATGAAATCAAGAGATTAAAGGAGATTTTATTTGTCACATGTACAGTATAACTCAGAGTGAAATGAAAGCCTGGCCTACTTATCTATAGACTGTGCATTTAAATACTAATTTACAAATCAGAAATGAATAAGAAATAAGAAATTAAAAAATTTCTTTTAAGAATATAGCTCCAGCTGGTGGTGGGGGTTCGTTGCCCTGGGCCCGCTGGATCTCCTCCATGATGTCCCATCTGATCGGGGCGAGTACTATGGCGGGCGGTAGTATCGGCTCCGGGCTGCTAGGCGCGTTTATGGGATCGTGTTGCTGGGATAGTGCATCAGCCTTGCCATTCTTGGTGCCTGGTCGATATGTGACAGAAAACCGGAACCGGGTAAAGAATAGTGCCCATCGAGCTTGTCTTGGGTTCAGTCTCTTTGCATTATGTAGATATTCCAAGTTACGATGGTCAGTCAGTTCTAAGAATGGGTAGCATGCTCCTTCCAGCCAATGCCGCCATTCTACCAATGCTTCCTTGATAGAGAGGAGCTTCCCGATTGCCGACATAATTAGCTTCAGCGTCCACAACAGAATGTGTTTTTTAACTTGGTGCTTCCATAACATCTCTTACCATAGGAAATATTGGCTTGTGATTGTGAGTTTGAATCCCAGCAACTTTAATGATTTATGATTTAGTTAGCATATTGGAAATGGCATCAACCATTCACAGATTTACATCAGAAGTTCAGACAGTGAGGAGCACTGGCAGAGGCTGCTGCTTTTCTCCCATCTGAATTCTACTGTGCGCTGTAAGCTAACAAAATGCTGATTGTATCTAATGCAAGAAGTGAATCATGATGCATCTGTCTCCCTCTCTTTTCTTTAGGAAGTTTTGTAAGTATTTAGAGGTGTTTCTGAAGGAGCTTCTGTTGCCTAATCTGGTGTGGCGTGCAGGCTGTGCTGCTGCTGCGGTTCGGACTTCAGCTCTCAGCTGTCTGCTAGTCCTGCTGCAGGGGAGAACTCTCTCAAAGGAGCAGGTAAAACAAACTGATGCTTTAGATTTATGCTTTCTCTGGGTGGGGACTGGTGGAAACACTTTTAAAAATATTGTTCAGCTAGAAACACAAAACTATTTGAGTTGTACTAATTTGCAGGAAAAAAAACAATTTATATAACCACTACATTACAAAAAACCACGACAGAAAATATTTTACTGAACATCAGTAGTAAGAAATATTAAATATGTTGCCATTAAATTAAAAAACACATGATATTATATGTGTTATATATATTTTATGTACAGTTAGGTCCGGAAGTATTTGGACAATGACAGAGTTCTTGTGATTTTGCCTTTATACTCCACCACAATGGATTTGAAATAAAACAATCAGGATGTGATGGAAGTGTCGACTTTCAGCTTTACTTTAAGAGGCTCCACAAAAATATGGCATTTACCATTTAGGAATTACAGCCATTTTCATCAAAGTGCCTCCATTTTCAGGGGCTAAAAGGTATTTGGACAAAATGACAAATATAAATATATTGTAAATATAACCATAATTTTAATACTTGGATGAAAATCCTTTGCAGTCAGGGACTGTCTGTAGTCTGGAGCACCATGTGAAGAGTTTTTTCAGGTCACCACATACATTTGAGTTTATTTGGGTTTGTTCTGGTGTCATATGAATATTAACTGTCATTTGGTCAGGTCTTTAAAAGGTGTTAAAACATTGAATAAATCCCTGCAGCAACTCTGTTAAAAGTAAACCATCTTAATCTGGCCTCCCTAACTTTGTCCCCCAAACGTCCAACATGAGCTGTCCCTCTGATGTACTCGTTCNACCACTGTCTCCTACACCTTCCCCTTGATTCTCACTGATAATTTTCTATCACACAGAACTCCCGACACCTTTCTCCACTCGCTTCTTTACCTCTTAGCACACACACACACACACACACACACACACACACACACACACACACACACACACACACACACACAAAAAACCCTCCCAACAGGGTTTTGGGCTGAAGGTATTCCTAGTGTGTGACCTAGTGAGCCAATATCAGAATGTATTTTTGATAGACTTTTAGTACTACTGTAAGTCACTGTGGATAAGGGCATCTGCCAAATGCCATAAATGTAATGTAAATGTTTGGTGTGTGTTTTCCGTTAGGTTCTAAATATGGAGACAGAATTCGGTGCTTATCTGATTTCAGCACTGGAGGAAGACTCTGAGCTCTCTCGTCTGTTGGCCTGTAGATCAGTATCCTCATTTATTACTGTTGCAGAACGATGCCTTAACCCAGACACACTCAACAAGATCTACCCAGGTACACACATGTAAAATAACACTCAGCAACACATCTGCAACACAGCTTCACCTTAACATGCTTAACAAGATTTACCCTTTATCAATCACCAGCTTCTCTTCTCTTAAAAGGGTCAATCGTTATACATTTCTGAATACAGTCAGTTTACCTCTGAACCGCGTTATATCCTTCTGTGTGTATTTTAGAGCTTTTAAAACGGGTAGATGACGGCAGCCAGGAAGTGCGTGCTGAAGCTCTGAAAGCTCTGAGTGTGTGGTTCTCATCTTTAGACAAAAACTATAACACACACACATACCGCCCCAATCTGGAGTTCCTTTTACAGCAATTGTTGCTGTACTTAGATGACCCTGACCACCAAATCCAGCTTATGGTACTGGGTAAGTGTTAATATCATATGTTGACATTAAATCATGACTGTTTTCCCCCAGTTGTCTTGTGGAACAACGTGTCTTCAGGTCCTAAAATTATTTGTCCTAAAAGTCCTAAATATGTTTACTTGAAATCTGTAGACATATAGACACACTTATTTCATAATTTATGTAATGAGAGGATGTGTATTTGAATTCTCCCTGTCGCAAGTAACTGTTGATTGTTCAATTATAGAGAGAGCTTGTTTAAGTCAATCACTAATATGTTAAAAGAATAATTCAGCGAATAATCACATTTTTATAACGTACTCCTTGCCCCAAATGTAGTCAGTCAGCCAAGACATTTAGATGTCTCTTTGCTTCTTTAGCTTTGCACTGAATCCATGAGCCTAGTGGAGCATAGATCCTCATAGTGCTTTTTACAGTAGAGATTGTCCAACAGCAGCTGAGCGACAGTGGTAGGAAAGAGCTCCCTAGGATGGTGCTAAGGAGCAGGAAGCCTTGAGAGAAACTTCTCAGCAGAGGCAGTCCATCCTGTTCTGAACGCCACCGGGAATCTTTTTTTTTTTTTTTTTTTTAATTTAGCTAACATAATAAAAATCTGTCTCACCCAAAAACGTTTCTGTAAGTAGAAAACCTCTTTTCATATTCAGAGTGAAGCTCTATAATCACCTTCGAGTTGTGAAATGATGTCAGACTGTGCCAAAGAAAGATCTTGTTTTGGTTGTGTAAAATGGTGGCCCCCATAATATTACAGTCTTCAGTTTTGTTTATCTTTATAGATTGTAGCCAAGTCTGTGTGAGGTTTTTGTGTATATTGGTCATGTGTATATTCTGGCCTGACTAAGAGTCGAGGTATCCACATTTGACAGTGCTGGATAATTCTGAGGCATTCCTTTACAGATAAGCAGTTGCGAAATAATATTTAATATTATTTTTGCAATATAACCAGAATACATTAAAAAGAATTTCAGATTACTTTCTGTTATTTATCTGTTTTTACAAAACATTTCTTCTTGTTGTTTTTCCATTATTATCCAGTTATTAAAAAGTGAAATTGCTTATTGGGGAATTTTTACCAATATGTTACTGTGTGCCTGGATTTGCTGGTCTTTATTAACGTTATTGTGATTGGGATTTGATGTTTTGGGGGTAACTGAGTAGCAACATAATGATTATGATTTCTAGATTAATTTTGGAATTATTATCATTGATTGGGGATCCTTTATTAAAAATAATAAATTCATCATGCAGCTTGGGCCATGTCTCCAAGTATTTAAAGGCAGTTTTTGTTAAAACACTCTAATGTAATTTCCAACATGCCTAAACTATCTAAGATTTGGAAAAGGTTGTCACCAAACAGCTCTGTTCTTAGAAATAAGCAAGCACTATGTATTTCAGTTTGGTTCCAGAAGCATCATAGTACAGAATCAGTGGTGACTAAAGTGGTAAATAACCTACTTCTTGTATCAGATTATGAGTTTGCTTCTATTTTGCTACTGTTGGATTGAATGCAGCATTTGGCACCACTGAGCATTTAACCTCATTTTAACTTTTTTCCAAAAGGCATCAGGCTTGTGTAAATGTTCTTTTGCAAAATTCAGATGCTGAATTTTGTGGTGAGGACGCAGGAGAGGTTTTCTTCTGATGCCTCTTCCATGAATGCCATATTTGTGCAGGTGTTGGTGAACAGTTGAACAGTGTACCACAACTCCAGAGTCTGCCAAATCTTCCTGGATGTCTTTTGCAGTCAAACGGGGGTTCTGACTTGCTTTTCTAGCAATCCTACGAGCAGTTCTCTCTGATATTTTTCGTAGTCTTCCAGGCCTTATCTTGACCTCCGCTGTTCCCGTTCAGGTCTCAGTAAAAATCAGAGTGCAGCACTCTCTTACTTCCCGTTGTGATGTGATCCTTGCTCTCAGCTCGTCCAGTTTGTTTTCCAGAGACCGCACTTTAGCTAACAAGAGGCTGGGTAGCGGGGGTCTGTTAGCATGGGCTTTTAGCCTAACATGAAGACCTCCCCTCTTGCCTCGCTTGCGTCGCCATCTCCGGAGCACTCTCCTCGGGGCAGCTTCCTTGCTTGAGCTCGGTGCTTCAAGGCTTTCCTGGGGGTGGTGGCGGTGGCTGCGGAAGCGAGTAATGAGTTGTAGTTCCGGAGGTATAAAACAGGTAAATTGAAAATGTTTGGCTGAATTGGCGATGTCCAGCAATGCTTGTCTGTTGTATGATAGCAGTGCATTTCATTTGTGCACTGCGGTGAAAACAAGAAACAAACAAAAAAGAAGAAAAACCCGGCATTCGAATGGGGAGTGAGCAAACATGTCTGCCTTGGGGGGTGCCATGATGATCCAGTGTGCCAGTCAGTGTGCTCAAAACCGTTCTGAAGAACGAGCGGTCTGTACACTGGGATTAGCCTAAAAGAGATGTTGTCTGAGTAGCTGAGGTGGGGGCAGGACTCCACCCGGTACACACCAGGGATGTTTGTGTAAAGATCCAGCGCATTCTTCCCTCTCTTTGCAAAGTCCACACAAGACCTTTATTTATTTAGGGATTTAGGAAGCACTGGCTTGAGATTTGCATGGTTGAAATCTCCGGCAACAATAAACAGTCTGTCAGGGTGTAAATTCAGCAGTTCGCTAATAGCCCCATACAGTTCACAGAGTCCCCCCTTAGCATTAGCACTGGGGGGAATGCACATTCCGATTATAATGATGGTGGTGAATTCCCATGGTAGATAAAATGGTCTGCATCTAGCAGTTACAAACTCCACCGGCGATGAGCAGTAGCTAGAAACTAGCACCGAGTTCTTGTACGCGTCCTCGGCCTACTGGCAGACGGTGACAGCTCCTCCCCTTTTCAGGCCAATGGCAGCAACACCTCCATCCTCCAGCAAGGGCGAGGCGAGGGCTCTCTGATAGCACGTCTCTCCTTCTTCCTGGGTTTCAGCACCAATGTAACAAACTTCTACCACGTTTCTAGATTTAATCAAGTTATTTATGTGTTTGAAAAGAGGAGGTGGCTGGAGGTTTCTTTTGAGAAAGTATGCCAATGTATGGGTCTAAGTAACAGTTAAAATTGCCCCAATATACAGTTTAGTGAAAATCTGGAATGAAATCAAATACTTTGCAGAAAAAAAACAGGATTGTCAATGTTTGGGCTATATACATTAATCATATGCAGTATTTACCTCGTAGATATTTACCTCGTGACATATGAGTGAAAAAAAGCTATACAGCCAAACAAACAAACAAACAAGCTGTGGAACAACTAACGTGTCTAATGTTGCATACACACAAAACACCAGATATCACCCCCCTCCATTCCGACTCCAGTTAGCTTCCCCAGAAGCACTGATGCTCCCTGTCTAAACAGAAGTGCAAAACAAATAATGATTATGCTCAACTCTGCAGCTAAGCATTAGCAGTGAAAAGAAGCAGACTCTTCTCTACAATGTGTTCAACATGTACAAACCATAAATCAATGCCTTAAACTAGTAGCCATCTACTGTGACTCATAAGGCCAATGTTAATGTTGTACTCAGCTTGTTTCAGCTTACTGTCCACAAACTTCACGTCTTCTCTGGGGCTTGTGAAGACTTACACTGCCTGCCATGTCAGATATAGGGCTTTGCATGGAAGCAGAGTGCCATTATTCCATCAGGTCAGCAGTGTACTCCGGAAAGGCATATACTTTGTGTCCATTGTATTCCAAGTTTCACTCTCGCTGGAGCCACAATATCAGTTCCTTTTCCTGATAGAAATGTACTCTGGCAATAATCGTGTGAGGCTTCGGTTTCAGTTGCAGAATGTGACGTAAATGGTAAATGATTAATGGATCCTGAAATTGTGCTTCGCCCAAGAGTTTTGAAATTAGAGCAGCAGTTAATTCAGTTGGTCTCTCCTTTTCTTCCACTTCTGCAATCCTAACTGCTCATAATTATCGAACCTTTCATTGATGGATCTTATCTGATATCTTCTCTCACAAAAGCAGTTCGTCATCACCTGAATGTTAACACTTTGATTACCATCTTTAGTTGATGTAGGTGCTTGGCTTCAACACTCTTCAGAATTTTTACATTTTTTTAAGTGCAATCATTCCACCTAGATCACGTGTCTCTGTGTATCTCCCTCTTCTCTCCAGAGGTTCTGAAAGCCAGCTGTGTTGCAGATCCTGTTCTCCTGCAGCAGAAAGTGGAGGAAGTGAGGGAGAAGCAGCGCAGCTCAGAGTACTGTGAACAGCTTCTCCAGTACATACAGTCCCGCTGACGGACTCCTACAAAGCACTGTTCAGTGGACTGCGCATAGCTTCTGACTTTCTAATATTTGGCAGATCAGAATGAAGTTGTTTCTTTATATACCATGTTGGTTTTCTGGTATTACTTTATCTAAGGAGATTTGTAACAAAGTTTTTAAAATGTGCCAGAGGTCAGTCACGGTTTGCTTTATTTAGTTGTAATTCTACAGGATAGAGATGAAAGTAATATTAGCAGTAGGATTGGTGTACTTTTTTTTTTTATTTTCAGCTACTGTTTGGTAAGTGTTATTGTATTTGCATTAAAGGTAAATATGAAATGGTAATCCATTAATGAATTAATTCAACATCAAAGAGACTTTTAAAATTCTAATGATTCCTAGGTGTCACACGATAGTCATAATGGTGTATGCAGAACATATTAGGCAAAACATTACATGCTGGGAATGTTGGAACAATATTGTAATGTTTTAGAAATTTTAAAATTACATTCACTATTTTGGTGACAATTATGATTATTCAACTGAAATTGATATTAACATTCATTTTCAGTTACGACAGGATGAAATTACTTACAATATTAGCCTTTGCACTAACAAGTGCACGAGGGTCAAACATTAAGCAGGAGAGAACATACTGTGAAGTTCAGACAGCCATAATATTTTTATAGCTGCATTAATAAAAACATATTTGCTCTGTTTTACTTCTGTGAGGTCACAGCTATAACGTAGAGCTACACAACACATGTACTTTGGAACCATATTACCTTGAAAATTATTTACCTTCTCTCCTTTGTAACTTGCCCTCATTTTTCAATCTGTCATTGAGGTGACAAAACTGGTTTAAAAAAAACATCATGAAGACTGCTGCTGAATGACTAACTCTTCTGGCAGTGTGCGTACGCCTTCCCTACAAATAAACACACCTTTATTTTGCACCTTTGTCTCCTTTATGTGTCAAGGTCTGTGCTATGAAGTTTGAACTCTCATCAAAGTATATGCTGAGATTAAAATACTCCATGTCTTTGGCTGGTATTCTAAGGTAGTTAATGCGTGTACAAGAACTAATACTACTCTGCCATGTGACTAGCTATAAATAACTCGCTTGTTCCATCAGTGTTGCTGTTATTTTTTTTAATCTTTCCAAAGTTAAGTTCATATATGTAAATATAATCTGTAATTTCAGCCAAACGTACCCTTAGTAAACAACTGAGGGTGTGTTATCTGTGTATATAACTGCAGTACCACTGACCGCCAATAAGTCTGGTTCTGTTATGAACTTTAGTTTCTTAGTTCAGCTCAGTTTGCCAAATTTATGATCAGTGTTTCGGTCAGTTCCACAGAACTAATAAGAGACCGTCACTCCAGAGATAAATTGTGGTCACAGTTCACAGAATAAAAGGAAACCAAATCCCAAATCCCTGCATGAAATAAGAAATAATCTTCTCCTGTTCAACACTGTAAAGGTGTGGCAGGACTTGATGAAATTTGTACCAAGACAACACCTTGATGACATTTAACCAACTACACGAACAATTTGAGTTTGAATGTTATTATTTTTTTTCGGATACCTTCAGATTCGCCATTTTATTAATTCCATTGCTTCTAAACCCCCCGGTGATATGCCAGTGCACTTCAACATAGGTCTTTTCTTGCTGAAATTGAAAGACACGCAACATCATATCTCAAAAGTTTACTTGCTCTTTTACTCAGTGGAATCCAGTGGTATTGATCATATCTGGCATGCTTGGAAGAAAGGTCTTAGTGCTGAGTACATTGATGATGACTGAGTAGATCCAGTTAAATTGATCAGAAGAATATTTGCTTGTAATAGACTGGCTGAAACTCAGTACAAAATACTTCTTAGACCCTACACCACCTTACTTATCTGCCAACCAATTTACATGAGATCATTTTTTAAAGGAAGATTCATGCTTGATTAAGCACAAAATCTCAGCTCATAATTTGCCTAATCTGACTTTGTTTCTTTCTGGTTCTATTCTGATGCTGGAATATGTTCTTGTTTGTCAATAATTGAAAAAAAAATCCTTATATTGATCATTCTTAGTTTGTCCAATTACTTTTGAGCCTGTGAAAATGGAGGTACTATGTAAGAAAAATGGCTGTAATTCCTAAATAGTTAATGCAGTATTATTATTAAACCCCTTGAATTAAAGCTGAAAGTCTACACTGCAATAACATCCTGACTGCTGTATTTCAGACCCACTGTGGTGGTGTGCAGAGGCAAAATTACGAAAATTATGTCACTGTCCAAACACTTATGGACCTGACTGTAAACAACATTTCCAGAACTGCTTTCATCCATTTATGTAATTTAGCCAAAATTAGCAATGTATTGTAAGATACAGAGTAATAAATCCTTGGTTTTCTATCTTCGAGACTTCACTACTATTGTGTCTGTAAGTAATCTACAGCTGGTCCAGAATGTGGCTTGCACTGTACTTACCAGAGCCTGCAAGTTTGACCACCTCACTTAATCCTGTCTGAGTTACTATGGCTCCTAGAAAGTTTCATATTGTCTACAAATTACTTTTACAGAAATAGAAATCCTTGTTCAACACACAACACAATCACAACACAATCACAACACAATCCTTGTCCAACAAACTTGGATCTAGTTTTCATTATATTCAAAGAATTAAGAAAAACTCAGCAGGTGGTCAGGATTTCACACTCAGAGCACCATTTTTATGGAATCAACTTCCTGAATATTTTAGGAATTATTTTAGTTCTATTTCAATTTTATATAACCTGTTTGATCTATATTAATTTAATATTATATAAGGATATATGAAATTATTGTATATATATTGTAAATATTTTTTTGTTATCTTAGTGCCTAGTTTACTTTAATTCATTTGTATGTGCTTTTCTAAGGCAGTTTTAATGAAGGACACTACAAATAATGTTCACACACACACACACACACACACACACACACACACACACACCTACATCAATATATAACCACAAGTCTTGCATATTAAAATGTAATTTATATATAATTATATTTTTTGTGATTTATCAAAAGATACACAACACACCAGAATGTAAAATCATAATAAAAAAAACAGTCCAAACTACCTCCTGTGGGAAAAACATTATCATTTAAAAATAAAAGAAAGAAAGAGAACTAGTGTAGCTTTTACTAGTTTTACTGGGATGGATGGATGGATGGATGGATGGATGGATGGATGGATAGATAGATAGATAGATAGATAGATAGATAGATAGATAGATAGATAGATAGATAGATAGATAGATAACCTAAAAGGAGAAATTTGGGCTACAAGTGCCTACTATTTGGATTGCCAGGTTATTATAGGAATTTGTAAGCTACTTCCTTAATTCTTTAATCTTACATAAATAAATAATCACACAAACAGCTGGCTACTCTAATCAGAATCTTTATATCCTGTAATTATTTCACTGCACCCTTATTTATTATACTTGCAAAGTTACCATAACATTTGTCTTCTCTTAAACAGGTGTGAAGAATACTAGGCGGACTGAGTAGCATGTGTCCACGATATAGACAATGAGGTTGACACAGGACATAAAGGACACCACCACCAGGTTGTCCCAGGGACAGTGATTGCAGTTTGCCGGTCTTGGATTACCTCGGAAGCTGTAAAGAGGCCATATAACTACTGCTGTCATGTACATCATAACAGCAAGCACATTGTAACCAGTAAGGACTTTGTCAAATGGAAAGGGGCACAAATCCAGCAGCCTGCAGATTGTGAGAATGATAATGAGTACAGCAAAAATGAAACAGAGTGAATAAACTGCCACACACCACTGCAAAGCAGCGTCTTTGACTGGGTCGAGGGAGATGAAGATGATGCAGGCAACAAAAGCTTCAAGAACCTTCATCAGGCCTGGAACTGTCGACAGGAAACCACTGATCTCACCAGGTCTTGCCCGGGTCAGGCCTACCTCCACAGCGTATGCAATAAAACACAGGCAGGAAATGACAGTAGCAGCAATTTGGCGTGAACCAGATGAATAAACAAAGAAGGTGGGGTAGATGACTGAGGCAGCCAATATCATTAGTGTAGCCAGCATAGCAAATGCAGTAGTGAAGTCATCCCAGGAGATGGGCACCTTTACATGGAGACTAGTGAACTCCAGGATAAGGATTAAAAGAGTCATGAAGCAGCAGAAGCACCAAGTAAACATGCACCAGGTCCAGTATGATGAGGTACTGTGTCCCACAGAGGCCACCAGACTGAAGGTGACACATGACAGCACAACCTCCAACATCCGTATAATGCCAACAGGCACGGTCACAGAACGAGTGTTGAGTGTAACCATGATGAGTTAAATGTCCTTGAAAAATGTTGTCCTTAATATTGGCTGATGATTCAATTCCTTTACCTGAAGTAAAGTTCCTCTCCGATTTTCGTGCGTCTTTTTTACTTTAGTTTACTGTGTTACTCACTTGATTGGAATATGTCCTCTTTCCTCTTTTAAGCCGTCTGTCTTTTCTTGGTGACTTGGCTTAGTGTCTCTCTTTATCCTTTGTGACTTGCTGTGAGTCTTGCCACATAGGATCTGTATAGGAATCCAGAGAGGGACATCCTATTTGCCACTCCCTCTGACTGATACCTTATCAGACATTGTTCCGCAAAAGTATGAGTCCAGCCAATAAAATGTTTTAACGTGTGCTCTTACTGCCTGTCAGGTATGCCTGAAGATAAGAACAGGGTGTGGCCCTAAAGATTATGGTCATATTCTCCAGCTGCAATGTTGTACAAATCACTTTTTATAGACACAGTTGACAATAAGTCAAGCAAATAAAGGCATGTCTCTCCATTTTAAATGTTAAGTCTGATTTATTGAAAGGAGCAATACATTTAAAAGGTTGGTTCCCAGACACACACTAAGCATAGTAAACCTAATTCTGGACTAAATGATATTTGTAATAAGTACTCGCAAAATATCATAAATTAATTAATTCAGTTGTCTTCAGTAACTACTTTATTCTGGAAACAATGTATTAAAATTTGCCTCTGGAAAACAAGTTCCACACATGGGTCAACAGATAATTGACCTGTGTGTAGAAGACCATACCTATAATAAATATAATTAAAAATTCCTTATCATATATAGACACACATATATATACACACTGCAAAAAAAATTAAATGAACACTTTTTAATCAGAGTATAGCATAAAGTAAATTAAACTCCTGGGATATTGAGCTGGTTAGTTCAGTAGCAGAGGGGGGGTGTTAATCAGTTTCAGCTGTTTTGGTGTTAATGAAATTAACAGCAGGTGCACAATAAGACGATCCCCAAATCAGGAATGGTTTTACAGGTGGAGGCCACTGACATGTTTTTTCCTTACTCATCGTTTCTGACTGTTTTTCACTAGTTTTGCATTTGGCTAGAGTCAGTGTCACTACTGGTAGCACGAGGCAATCCCTGGACCCTACAGAGGTTGCACAGGCAGTTCTGCTCCTTTGTGAAAGGAGGAACAGGATGAGCACTGCCAGAGCCCTACAAAATGACCTCCAGCAGGCAACTGGTGTGAATGTCTCTGATCAAACAATCAGAAACAGACTTCATGAGGTTGGCCTGAGGGCCCGATGTCCTCTAGAGGGTCCTGTGCTCACTGCCTGGTGGAGCTTGATTGGCATTTGCCATTGAACACCAGAATTGGCAGGTCCACCACTGGCGCCCTGTGCTTTTCACAGATGAGAGCAGGTTCACCCTGAGCACGTGACAGACGTGAAAGAGTCTGGAGAAGCCATAGAGAATGTTATGCTGCCTGTAACATTGTTCAGCATGACCGGTTTGGTGGTGGCCATTTTCAACAAAGTACCTCCAACAAAGGTATTTGGACAAAGTGACATAATTGTAAATATAACCATAATTTTATTACTTGGATGAAAATCATTTGCAGTC
>CM074957.1:15801179-15811588 GCA_037577455.1 Pangasius macronema | reverse complement strand
GGTTTTTCTTCACCAAGGAAAGGATTCTGTGATCATCCACTTTAGTTGTCTTCCATGGTCTTCCAGGCCTTTTGATGATGTTGAGCTCACCAGTGCTTTCCTTCTTTTGGAACCCCCAACCATTCAAAATTTCTATAATTTGATTAATATGGAAACCCATCTTTTGCAAACTATTCCTAGAATTTTTGCCAGATCTTCCAAACTGTGGTGTCAAATTACTTAGCAGATTCTGTCTATAAACAGTTATTAAAAATTTGTGGACATTTTAAAAGAATTTGGCCAGTGCCTGCCAATTAATCATTCCAAGGCATGGCTTAATATATCCAAACAGCTATAACACATAATATATTGGATGACTATGGACAAAACAAGAAAGGCATATTCAGGGCCAGATTCTGAGGAGCCAAAGTCACCCAAAGTATTCCCTAATGGCAGTGGCCTCTTTCAGCAGGCTAATACGCCCTGCCACACTGCAAAAATTGTACAGGAATGGTTTGAGGAACATCACAAAGAGTTCAAGGTGTTGACTTGGCCTCCATATTCCCCAGATCTCAATCCAATCGAGCATCTGTGGGATGTGCTGGACAAACAAGTCCAATCCACTGAGGTCCTACCTCACAGCTTACAGGACTTAAAGGCTCTGTTGCTAAAGTCTTGGTGCCAGATACCACAGCACACCTTCAGAGGCCTTGTGGAGTCCATGCCTCGATGTGTCAGAGCTGTTTTGACGTCACAAGGGGGGCCTACACAATATTAGGCAGGAGGTTTTAATGTTATGGCTGATTGGTGTATATACACATATATACATTGTATATGGCATGTAATAGAATTTGTTTTCATAGAGCCATAATTTGATCATGTATTTTTATAGCCCTAAATAAAACTGAACGCTGCAGGCCACTGAACTTAGGATCAAGCCAGGTTTCTGCCCGTGCAAGGCATAATGCTACCCAGCAGACTTATGTCCTGTGAACCTCCAGACTATTTGGGAATGTCACACTGTTAATGGTAGCTTTTAACTAAAATGTATAAATAAAAATAACCTGTTGTGTTATTTTGTTTTAGGTTCCAAGACTTGCAGAATGTGAGCACCGAGTGATCACAATTTTTCTTTTTGTTGTATATGTTTTGTTCCAGCCTTCTTGTTTTGTTTAAAAATGTGTCCTGTTAATAATGTGTGTTTTTTTTTTGTTAAGAATTTGTTTCGTGTCTTATTCAAAATAAACCATGTTTCTAGTCCATCATGCTATGTGTTTTTATTATGCCTCAAATACTAAGCCTAGTGTTTATTAAATTACTAAAAAACTTTCTGCTAGATTAATAACAATTCTAGTAGTAGTATAGGCGTATGATCAAATAAAGCATTGTTTGTTTTAATGTACTGAGAATATCCCTGAGTACTCCGCTGGAGGTTTGCTTAGGTACTGTGAATGTCCCTGAATAGTATGCTGAAGGTGTGTTTAAGCTATCGCAAACCTCACCGTATAGTCCCCTGGAGGGCTGTTGCACAAACCGCACACACGTACCGCACACACGTACCGCACACACAAACCGCACACACATACCGCACACACGTACCGCACACACAAACCGCACACACATACCGCACACACTCCATAAACCAAAAACAATGCTTTCGGAGTGTTGAACATCCCTGGGACATATTTTTATTAGCCGGGTTTGTGCTCATGGGGTCTTTTTCTTAGAAGCATCCTTTTCTGTTTTCAGAGCAGGTTACTGGAGTTAGAGAAGATAATACATTCATTAAAAATAATCAATAGTTAGTTTTTGTAATAATAGTCTCTGTTTATGGCCTTTCAAAGGTTTAGTGTGAGTTCGACACCCCTGGCCATCACTCGTACTGTTTGAGTTCTAATGTCACACCACTAGATGGCGGTACAACATTAAAGTTTCCCGCAGCAAAAATAGATGCACTACAATACACAAATTTAACGTACAAAGCGTTAATCTGTAAATCATTTGCGTTTTAACACGAAATAATACGCGTTAAAGCGGATACTCCCACGTGTTTTCGTCCCGAGAGCCTGCCATACTATAGTGGACGGTTGCTGGATACCACGTGACATTCATGTACGTTACGTAGTTAAACCACGTGGGCAATTTCAGCCAATAGAAATGTATTTACAGCAGCATGGTCGTCCTGGTCTCGTTTTAGGTTTTAAACATGAGTTTACCTGCGAAGGTTCGGTTATGTAATCTGGACGAAACTGTGAGTCCACGTTTTATCCAGAAAACGTTCACGTTTGAGAACCACGATGGCACACATGCGTTAATGGTGTCTGTCCCAGAGGTAGTGAAAGTCTGAATGCTATGTTACTAATATAAATATAAAGCTAATGGTCGTATTAATTTGTTGGCGTTATTTAATATTGCGTGCATGTATCAATCCAGGTCCTCGGGTCGCAGTATGGGATGCACGTGTGGCCCTGTGCAGTGGTTCTGGCCCAGTATGTGTGGACCACGAGAGAGAAACTACAGAGAAAAGCCGTGCTCGAGGTTAAGCTGCTTTGAAGGACACTTGTCGCTCTGCCTGTTGCAGCTACACACCATTTTATAAATCCGTTTTGTGGCGCCAAAGTAAAAAGTTGAATAATCTTTTCTATCCGATTTTTTAAAAAGCCATTCCAATAATTGTTTCAAGTTCCAGTGTAAATGTAAAATATAAATCTAAAAGTTAAATGTAAATATTATATATAAATGGTAAATGTAAAGTGTAGAAGTTAAATGTTTCGTTCCTGTGTGTAAGAGCTGCCTGGGTTAGTTTTGGGAAAAGGTTCCCCTGAAAAACAAAAACAAATCCGCGGATGACGTCACTTTTGACCTTGGTGCATTTGACGTACGAATTTCAGATTAAGGAGGCGTTTTATTTAGCTTTTCCTGGTTGGGAATTACAAGTTGCGACCTTTACTCAAACCCAGTCGAAACTGGGAACTCGGAATTTTCCAACTCCCACATTAGAGCGTTCACGTGAACTCAACCATCTGAAGTCTGAAATAATATGAATATAGATAGATCTATCTACACCAACTGGAATTTGATTTGTTTGTTTAGTGCTTAATTTATTTTTAAATTGGATGTGATAATTCACTATTAAAATTACATTAAACAGCAGTTTAATGAAAGGATCATGCAGAAAGTGGACTAACAATCCAAATGTCAAAGTTTCATACAGTATTTAGCATTTTGAATATAAACAAAAGCTCAAAATACTGCTTAAAAAACTTAAATCCTGCTGTTATTTCTTGTTTTTACTTTTCACTATGAACTCTGCTAGTTTCACTAGTTTCACTAGTAACATTTCACTAGTAACGTCACTGAATCGCAACTTGGAAAAACTCTGACTTTCCGAGTAGGAATTCCGAAATGGAGACCCATTCAAACGGATCTATCCTACTGGGAAGTCTGAGATTTTTGAGAGCTCCAACTTCTCTGAGTTGCAAATTTCCCAAAGTTCACACTTGATCATGAATGCAGCAAATCCCTTAGAAATTACAGAAGTAGAGAGCTATGCTGGCTACAATACTAGCTACAGCACTACCCACTTTTACATTTACCTGCTTCTGTGTATTTCTATGTCTGTAATTTCATTGTGGAGGCTAATTTCAGGATTTACTGGTCGTAATGATGGCATCACAGTCCCCAGCGAGCATCCTGAATCTGCCTTGGCAATATTTTTGAAAATTGAAATGGTTCTGTACATTGTATATAGGCATACACTGTGTTCATATATTTGTATTTGCTTTTAAAAAATATTTTGGCAGCTACAGACTGTTTTTAACCAACTTAAAAAATTCTACCTGCGAACTTATTTTTTTTACAACCCTAGCCTTTTTCCAAAGCTCGTAAAACTGGCAACCCTTGCTGTAGTGTGTTTTCCCAGTGTGTTTTCCCAGCACACTCCAAGAGGGTGGAGGCAATTAGCATATGTACAAATAATGTGAATTCAGCGTAATAAGTTTCCACAAAATGGGAACATGTAAGTGCAGACAGTATGTCGATGTCCGAAATGATAACCGTTTCTGTTGATATATTGCAGCGTTTGGGAGAGCAAAAGGGGATTATGGAAAGGATAATATCTGTACATCAGAAACAAGAGTTTTCCACTCAAATGCTGAAAAAAGAAGAAACACCTCCATTTTACAATGGCTAAATGTTGGGGGTAATTTCAGGTATTTTGGGTGGCTTTTGAGATTTATTTGGGGCGGACATTTTGCTGAAACCTGTCGTCTGTGTTTAATGATATTATCTTGAACATAGTGGAACAAAGGTATGTCTAAAGCCGCTCAAAACAAGCTGCTAGACTGTATACTGGATCGCTGTATGTTGTCGATACGCAACTGTCTATTACGGTGTTAGTCCCAAAATTTATTAGATAGTAGCCTATAGCATAATCACTGGATAGTAGTTTATATTTACATTTAACATTTATATTTATATTTAAAATAAACAGTGAAACCTAAACTGTTGTGAATGACACACTGTCTAAATATATCAGAATGGCCTCAAATGTTGAAAAGCGTGTTTAACTTACAGCATTTCTTCTTTATGTCATAGCTAGGTGCTGGGGTGAGCTTGCCAGGCATTGTGGCTGCGAAATGTGGAGCTCATGTGACTCTGTCAGACAGTGCTGAAATTCCTCTGTGCCTGGAAAACAGCAGGCGCTGCTGTGAGCTTAATGATCTGCATGGAGTGCCTGTGGTTGGTCTCACCTGGGGAGAGATATCACCAGAGCTGAGGTCTCTACCACCTGTAGACATTATACTGGGATCAGATGTTTTCTATGAACCTGAAGGTGAATCTGACCCTGGTTTCATGTAGTTTTCTTCCTTGTTATTCCTTCCTCACCAACCGCCTCTCCTTTCTCCTTTCATCAGATTTTGAAGATGTACTTGTAACACTCTCCTTTCTTCTAAGGCGAAACCCTTCTGGTCAATTCTGGACCACATTTCAGGAAAGAAGGTATTTTTTTAAACCTATAGCAATTAATTCATTCAGGTAATCAGTCATTAATTATTGATTTATTATTAAAGAAGATTGGTGTTGGGGAGGTGACTGACAATGTTTAATTAAAAAAATGTTTCAGCTCAGACTGGACTATAGAAACTTTGCTGAACAAATGGAACCTGCGGTGCACTGATGTCCCACTGGATAGATTTCATGCAAACAAAAAACATCTAGCCAGATCGACTCTGCCTGGAAATCATTCAATACAAATGATGATTGTAACAGCAAGGACTAAGACATAATTATGTAATTGTATGTAACCATAGTATTGGTTGAAATAATAAACAGTTCTATACTTAGAAACAATATATATTTATCAAGTAAAATACATTTGGGCAGCCAACACAATTCAAAAAATAATATTATTAAAAGGTTATGCTTCTGCAGTTAATACAAAAGAGATTCTCATCACAATGAATCAAGACATCCCAAAACTGAGCACTTTTGAGGAATCATATACTATACTGGGTAGGGGCCTCACTTTGCTCTCAAAACAGCCTCAGATCTTTGTGGCATGGATTCCAGAAACATTCCTTGGAGACTCTGGTCCATGTTGACATGATTGCATCAGGCACCCTTTCATGCTGTGAATTTCCCGTTCTACCACATCGCAAAAGGTGTTCAATTGGATTCAGAAGGCCACTGAACAACACTGAACTCATTTTCATGCTCATGAAACTAGTTTGAGGTGACTTGCTTTGTGACATGGTGCAGTATCCTGCTGGAAGTAGCCATCAGAAGATGGGTAAATTGTGGCTATGAAGGGATGAACATGGTCAGTAAACAACACTCAAACATGATGTGGCATTCAAGTGATGTTAGATTGGTATAACGGGCTCAACGTGTGTGACAACATTCCTCACACCATTACACCACCTCCACCAGCCTGGACTGTTGACACAAAGCAGGCTGGATTCATGCTGTTAGCCCCAAATTCTGACTCTACCATGTGTGTGTGCGTCAGCAGAAATCGAGCTTCATCAGACCAGGCTACATTTTTCCAGTCTTCAACAAGTATTCACACTTCGCACTGGTGGATTGTAAGCAGCCTGTTTGAGTTTAAATGCAGTTTTCAATAAATTGCCTACTCTCTATTTTTTGTCTCTTGCTCTTGTTTGTTCTTTTGGCATTTTGAAGAAGTTCTTACAACCTGGTTACGATCCACCAGTGCGAAGTGTGAATACTATTTTCCCTGGTCTTAAGATTTTGATTAGGAGTGTATATATATATATATATACACTTTTTTTTTTTAACACACACACATACACAAGCATTAAAAATAGTCATCTTTATCATGGTTTACAGTAGGCCTTGATATGATTCAAGTAAACAATTGGACCTACAGCCTACATTTTATGGACACAAATTTAACATCCATTAAACTCCCCTAAATTAAAGCTGAACTGGTCATATACAGTGCATCCCAATAAACAAAGATATCTTGCTGAACTAGTCCTTAGTTCACATTTACCTCCCACCTGTACTTGCAATTGTACTGCAAATTAATTTAGTGCTTTGACAAGTGATATTTGGTAAATGAAGTTAAATTTACAGTTCACGATGGAGTGTTCCATTCAACAGAAAGCTCACATATAATTCAGACAATGCAAGTAATTTAATACAAAGTAATGTTCTATTACACTGATGTTTTGTACAGTTACAGTTATACTTTTGTTGTAGTGTTCAAGTAAATGTTGAGGAAATGCATACCTGGAGAAGTGGCATACAGGTTTGGAGATTCTTTCACGTATCACTGAACCTTCACTTCAAAATTGTCATTGAACATTTTGGTAAGGTATCATTTAAAGAAAGATCCAATATTATTGTTCTAAATTTCCAAAAATAAATCTGAGACTGTGAATAACATTGAAGCTACGTTTTTTTTTGCGTTAACATTAGATGATTATTCTGTGGACAGTGGCTGTTAAATATTCAAGTGTGGAAAAAATACAAAAACACTTCTAAAACTGAAGTAGAACTTTAAATGAAACTGTTTTAATTCTAGGAAACGTCTTTATGCAATTTTTGCATTGGAATTATATCAGTTCTCTGTAATGACTTGATTCAACTAGTAAAATTTACTCTTTTGAAATGTCCCTTTTTAAGAATGAGGAATTCTTAAACTATACTGTGATTTACTTGTGTTGAGACGGTTGTCATATAGTTGTATGCTGTTCTGTTTATGGCTGGAATTATGCCTAAAATTATGTGAATTTAAATCAGACCTTTTTCAACTTTTATACTATTACAATTTTGAGTGGTGCATTCAGCCAAACCCTCCCTGCAGAAAATTTAAATTAAATTACCACAAAAGCAAACAGTGACTTTAATGGCTTTGTATATTTAAAAAATATTATTTTATGTGCAGCTAAGATGCAAGAAAGAAGAAAAAATACAATAACTCTGTACTCCAGAGCTTAAAGAATCTGTTTTTAGTGCAGACATCAGTGAGCAAAAAAAACAAATGAGTATTACAAAATTCTGCAGAACTGCTCATTCCATACCAATCCTGAGGATCCAGAAAGCTTCAGGAAAAAGTTGAAAAGGAGAGCACAAAAAAGAAGTCTTCTGCTGATGCATTCTCTCTGACTCCAGCCGTTAGATACTGTCATAATCTGAGTTTCGTCTGCAGCTGACCACCATCCATTCAGCCACAAAGAAAGAGAGGGTGCCCGTAAAGCCCACCAGTACCATAATGAGCAGCTGCCAGTGGAGCTGGAGATAATTACTGTAGAAGAATGCCAGAGCTGCAGCAATGGACTGCAGAGAGCATGAGGACAGAACACACAAAAAATATTTTCTGTTAAACTGTCAAAAGTTCTCACACATTAGGTCTCTTCAAATTTGCATATTACAACTGCATAACAATTAATACATTTATATATCTATAATTTATATTATTGTATATTTGTATTTCATTATATATTATTCCTTTATAGCATTATATAGGGTCTTCAGGCTTTCATTCCAGCCAAATAGCAAGTACACTTGATGGCTGATTGCAGACCAAGATGAAATGATTAAACAAGTGCTATCAGGTCCACGTTGCAGACAAGACAGAAGACTGCATTATAGAATCAGGAACATAAATAGTTGGGCAATGAAAAAGTCATTTTAGCTGTCTACCATGCAAATTGATAAACCCAAGCTGAAATAATATAATGAAGTGCAGACCATCAGTTTTAATTTGAGGGTATTTACATAAATCAGGTGTAGGAATTACATAGCTTTTTATATGCTAAAATAAAAGTGTTAAAAATGACAGATTAATTCCTGATTATGTTAGTTTTTCCCATCATTTTTCGGTCCTGTAAAAAAGGGGATGGGGGGGTCCAGATATAAAGTGCTGTAATTCCTACTATATAATTTAATACAACTCCTATGTACTGTGTCCAAATAGTTATGGACCTGACTATGAAGGGTAACACGTTCACAATGGATAGTCAATATTTAAAAACAGTCTGATGTATGTAAAATTAATGTGCTTTGGACTAACACTTTAATAACAGATACATTAAAGTTTCAGTGTGTTCACATCACATAAACCACTTCAAAGATTATATCATTTTATCATTAACTATAACCTTTCAGCTGCAATTTTATTTATTTATCCATGGCAATATTTTCATCTTCAAAATGTATTTATTTATTTTTATTTTAAACCCTCCAAATGCAGTTAGGCTGAATCATGTTTCTAAACACTCACTGGATATTTTATCAGGTACACCAACTACAGATTGCACTTAGTAGATAGACAGGTGCTTGCTGTTCTGCCTGATCCCTCAGTGGATGGGGACCAACACAGGGGCATTGCTAAAAAGATTTTATCTGGGTGGTGTGCTGTTCTCTACACAGCAGCAGTATTGACTGGTAATATTGGTAATATGTTTGGTGCTGGCACAAATGGATCAGGTTCAGCAGGGCTGCTGATGTTTTTGATCACTTACTGGCTAATTTACTACACAACTACTTTGTTGGAACACCTTGTATATGCACATTTAGAAAATGTAGATAATCTTTTTCTAAGCATAATTGGAGTCAGTCATCCTGTAGGTCAAATCAGTGCTGCTGGGATTTTTAAATACCTTAGTGTTAATGCTAGGTTGAGAATAGTGGTCTGGCCAGCAGCAGTCTTGGGACTCAAATCGTAACAATCAATAATTGACTAGGTAGATATACAAGTAATTTTAGATCCCTGCCAATAAAAATTCAAGAACAAAACCTATCATGATTATTTTTAAGTGATAATATATTGCTTATTGAATTTCATTATAAAACTTGTTGGTATACCAAAAAACTAATTATTGTTAAATGCCCAACACTCATTACTTCATAGCATTTTTTTGCACAAAAAACCTTGTTAATACTTCCTTAAAAAACATCCTGGCTGTCATGACAAACAATGAACTGCTGTGTTTTACCTGTACAAACTTGAAAACAGCAAATGCTGGGGCGCTGTCATCACGAAATATGAAGCCCACAATGCTGAGCAGTTGTGTGTTGAAGCAGCTATCACCCAGGCCAAGCAGGAAACTGCAGAACAATGCCAAGTCCATGCTGATTCCAGGGGAAACACGGCATGTTGAACACAGAATCAGAGTCAAGACAACAGCTAGAATGCCTTACAAAGAATGACACACTTAGTACACCACTAATTATAGAAAGGTTGCTGCTATAGTTTGGCAAAAATGCTTTTTAAACTCAGTAGCCACTCCGGTTATTTTGCATTACCTGGGAGTGATGAAGCTGTACAGCTGTGTCCCCTCCTCTGGGGCTAAGGGAGCGTCACTGGCTATGTTCAGGAATATTAAGTAGAAGGCCAAAAAATGGGTGACCAATCCCAAAAGCACCACAGGGTTCCTTCCATACCGGTTACACTGGTTCAGCATTCCAAACACAGATCCACCTGATCAAAGAAAGAAAGTATAATTATACCTTTAACTGTCTCACACAACCTTATCAAAACTCACACAAACTTACCAAGTATTTCGCCAACACCAATGAAAATTCCAGAGAGGCCAATGAGGCTTTTGGCATTATCACCAAAGCGAGTCATGGCTCCTATGCATGTCCCATAAACCCCACTGTAAAAAGTCAATTCCAGCCCTGTAAAAGAAAAAAAACTCCTTTACATTTTTATTTGTGCAGGTCTGTATTCCCACAACCATTTCTTTGGTGACTTGGATATACAGTCAGGTTCGGAAGTATTTGGACAATGACAGTGTTTTTGCTTGGTGAAGAAAAACCCCTTCACAACATCAACAGAAGTCAAGAATACTCTGGAGAAGGTCGGCGAATCATTGTCAGAATCTACAATCAAGAGACGCCTTCATGAATGTAAATACAGAGGGTTTACAACAAGGTGCAAACCACTGGGAACATTC
>CM074957.1:15770186-15780317 GCA_037577455.1 Pangasius macronema | reverse complement strand
ACTCCTCAACACCTAGAACTGGTCTGAAGGAACACACACACACACACACACACACACACACACACACACACACACACACACACACAGTATTGCCAAAAGTATTGGGACACCCCTCCAAATCATTGAATCCAGGTGTTCCAATCACTTCCATGGCCACAGCTGTATAAAATCAAGCACCAGGCATGCAGACTGCTTCTACAATCATTTGTGAAAGAATGGGTTGCTCTCAGGAGCTCAGTGAACTCAAGCGTGGTAGCATGAGAGGTTTCCACCTGTGCAATAAGTCCATTCGTGAAATTTCCTCACTACTAAATATTCCACAGTCAACTGTTAGTGAAACAAAGTGGAACCAACTGGGAACAACAGCAACTCAGTGACGAAGTGGTAGGCCACGTAAAAATCACAGAGCGGGGTCAGCGCATGCTGAGGCGCACTGTGCGCAGAAGTCGCCAACTTTCTGCAGAGTCAATAGCTACAGACCTCCAAACTAGCTCAAGAACAGTGCGTAGAGAGCTTCATGGAATGGATTTCCATGGCCGAGCAGCTGCATCCAGGCCTTACATCACCAAGTGCAATGCAAAGCGTCGGATGCAGTGGTGTAAAGCGGCGCCACTGGACTCTAGAGCAGTGAGACGTGTTCTCTGGAGTGACGAATCACTCTTCTCTGTCTGGGAATCTGATGAATGAGTCTGGGTTTGGCGGTTGCCAGGAGAACGGTACTTGCCTGACTGCAAGTGTAAAGTTTGGTGGAGGGGAATTTATGGTGTTGGTTGTTTTTCAGGGGTTGTGCAGTCATGTTGGAACACGAAGGGGCCGTCCCCAAACTGTTCCCACAAAGTTGGTAGAATGATATTGTCCAAAATGTCAAGCATTAAGAGTTAATTTCACTGGAACTAAGGGGCCAAGCCCAACTCCTGAAACTCCATCAACGCCCACGATAGCTTTATAGCTGCATTATTATTATTTTTACAGTGCATGTAAATTGGAAAATATTGTATTTGTTTAAATCAATAAAATTAACCATTCAGAAAATATTGATTTTCATAAATAATTAAAATTCAGGAAGAGTAAGAGTTGCCTTGAGCCTAGAAAAGGTCTACAATATTGTACAACTTTTTTTTTTTTTTTTGCAAACATCATCAAACGCTCTAAAGCTATTAAAACATTTTACAAAAATAATTGATTTTTAAAAATCACAAAAAACACACTGGTGTAGTATAATCCAGATATGATGCACAATGACGTATAACTTGTTTTGGAACAATATATTCATCCACTCTAATGAACTCTAATGAACTCTAATACCATTCCGCCACTCTAATGAACTCTAATACTATTCCGCCACTCTAATGAACTCTAATACCATTCCGCCACTCTAATGAACTCTAATACTATTCCGCCACTCTAATGAACTCTAATACTATTCCGCCACTCAAATGAACTCTAATGAACTCTAATACCATTCCGCCACTCTAATGAACTCTAATACCATTCCGCCACTCTACACCTAATGACACACTGGTCCGGTTTTGTTTTCTGTTTAGACGGTACATTACAAATCATCATTACAACGTGTATGAATTCGTGTGCTTTCGGGTATTTAATATGAAAACCGAAAATGACGAAATAATACACAGTATACCGCTCCCAGTGTCAGCTAGCACGCCACTTACCGCTGGTGAGATCCTATCGTGTGGTTTGTTTGTTTTTCCTTCACAGTTTGTAGGGTCTCAGAAACATGCCGACTTTACGTATAATTTGATTATGCTTAAACACCAACTAAACCTTGGTATTCCGACCAGTTTTCACACTGCTAACTAATCATAGCCGCTTCAACGCTGAAATCGGTAAAAATCTGTCATGTGAGGAATCAGCTGATGAGCTGCCAGTTAAGAAAAGCGCTTATGGGTAATGGAGTTTTTAAGAAGAACTGTCTTTCGGGTATCTGTGAAACAAACGGCCTTGTGCTACTTGGAATGACATAATATCTAATTAATTAGCCTATTCAATATAGGTGTGTCGATGCATAGCTTTTCTACGTGTCTGTTTTGTTAGAAGTTGTTTGTTCTGTCCTACCGCCATTTAAAGCTTAAAATTGTGGGCCGGAGACGAGGGATCTGTCTGCGCATGCGCACTAAAGGTGTACACTACTGACGGGAAGATCGGATCATTTTACCGACTCGGACCTTTGAGTCTCGTTCAGCAAAATGAACGAATCTTTTTTTCGAGTCATTTCGTTCATTTTAGCAAAATATATAAAATGTTACGTGTTACTTCCCTAACACATCTATTACTTACGCTGACGTTGATCCCACTACAAACAAGACAAACTGTAAAGCTATAAGAGACAGAAAGCGTTAACTGATGGTTTAGTCTGTGATTAGCTCACTTCACAAAAACATAGTAACAGAAATAGACAGACCTTTTTTATTTCTAGGAAAATGCTTATTACACATCTTTTGATAATTTTATAATTCCTAAATATGATCCAACATACAAAAATACAGTTTTACGTTATAGTTTTACTGACTGAGGTACTGATCCGGGACGTGGTCACGTGACAAAGAGCGCGCGACCCGAGAGCCTGAGAGATGGAGTGATGAGCTCTCTCTCCGCCTCAGGCTGCTCTGCTTCAGCTCATGGGGCGGTCACGTGATGAACGAATCAGAGCCGAAGACTCGTCAGATAAGCGGTGAAGTGCTAATCACAGACTAAACCATCAATTAACGCTTTCTGTCTCTTATAGCATTATAGTTCTGTCTTGTCTGTAGTGGGATCAACGTCTGCGTAAGTAATAGATGTGTTAGGGAAGTAACACGTAACATTTTAATTATATTTTGCTAAAATGAACGAAATGACTCGAAAAAAGATTCGTTCATTTTGCTGAACGAGACTCAAAGGTCCGAGTCGGTAAAATGATCCGAACTTCCCATCACTGCTAGTGATATTCTTGACTATGCCCCGGAGCCTCCTACAATCTGAAATTTTATCCCGCCCCGAAAAGGTTGGACGTTACCCAATCACGTATACCATTTTAAGCGGTACGGTTCACTAGTGCCACTCTATTGGTTAACGCTTTGACTGACGGCAAAATTGGAATACGTCTCAAAATGTAGCAAATGGGCTTCCTACGATATCACAAAGGTGGGGTTTAATCATTTAAAAGTAGGTTGTCTTTCATAACTCCTGTCGCTGGTTACCCAAGTGCCCCCCACCCCCCTCCCAAGAAGTTTCCCGTCTCCGGTAATCGTCACAGAAATAAAAAAAAAAATTGTCCTTGTTAATCCGAAGGTGGTTTCAGAGAGAAACTTGAATAAGTTAGCGCCTGCTTTCGCTTTACTGCTTGTTTGCTAGTCAGCTTTACCGCTGCGCTCACTGGTGCCTTGTGGAGAGCTAGCCTCGCCGGCTAACCACTTTATCTGGAGACTCCGCTTGAAACACACCTAGAAGGAATGAACCACAAAAGTAAGAAACGAATCAAAGAAGCGAAACGGAGTGCTAGACCTGAACTAAAGGAGTCACTTGACTGGACAAAACATAACTACTTCGAGACTTTTGATCTTTCGCACCGGACAGTGAAGGTAACTGAATGCTAGCTAGAAACGAGGCGCAACGCAGACAGCTAACGTTAACTGGCTAAGCTGCGTTTTAAACGAGCCTGAGCTGCGAACACTTTTCCCCATGTTAACCTGTTGAATGTGTTCAACGTATTGGCCAGAAATCCTGTTCACTTTTTAGTACAGCGTTAAACATTCGCTCAGGCAGTATTATTGCTCGGACAGCGCTGTGTGTAAGTTGGCAGTGCCGTTAGCAGTAGTGTGGTTAAGCTAGGTTAGTTACTGCACGTAGACCGCGGCGGTGTCTGCGCAGCGCCTCTCCTCAGCGTTTAGCTGGAGTGTGAAATTAATGCGGAAAACTGAGCAATCACTGAAATAATTGCAATTGAAATAGCCAAGAATTAACAGGTTTTAACACGAAGAAACCTGCTAATCATAACCGATTATTTTGATCTGAAGCTTGTTTCAATCCCAGGACTAACAGCACCTTTATCCTTCACCTGCTCAGCTCTGTATTGTATTCTGACTTGATTATATTTCGCTTTGCGTAGAATTTTCTTCTAACGTATAATCAAATTGCCTTTGTCCGTTTAGATTTTTATGAGTGTATCATCCTTGGCATTGTCATACTTTAACCTCATATTCTCTGCTTGAGAGCTCCCTGGTTTGCATGCAAGGTGTCACAAGTATTTTTTTTCCACATATTTCAAGTTCTAAGAATATTGCTGCCGTATAACAGTTTCTGCCAGTTGTCTGTTTTGTCAAAGATCTTATACAATCCTCTCCGAAGGTATTGGAAAGGGAAAGCCAAGTCTCTTGTTTTTGTGATACACTGAAGGGATGTTTCCAGACCCGTCACAACTGACACTTTTGTCTTCTTTCCCAGGACAATGTGGAGCGGGTGGATGCCTTGCACATGAGCCCAGAAGAGTTCATTAAGCGCTTCGAGAAACCCTACAAGCCTGTAGTCCTCCTTAATTGCCAGGAGTCATGGCCTGCCCGGGACAAATGGACCCTGGAACGCCTGAAGCGCAAGTACCGTAACCAGAAATTCAAGTGTGGGGAGGACAATGACGGCTACTCTGTGAAGATGAAGATGAAGTACTATGTTGAATATATGGAGTCCACGCGTGATGACAGTCCGCTCTACATCTTCGACAGCAGCTTCGGTGAGCATGCCAAACGCCGCAAGCTGCTTGAAGACTATCAGGTGCCGCTCTTCTTTAGAGATGATCTCTTTCAATTTGCTGGAGAGAAGCGCCGACCACCTTACAGGTAACAAAGAGGGCCTGCCTTTCTTTCTTTCTTTCTTTCTCTCTCTCTCTCTCTCTCTCTCTCTCTCTCTCTCTCTCTCTCTCAGTGAACCACTGATCTGACAGACCATTGTGTGATCTGTCAGAAATCTTATATATCTTTGTTTCCTAGTGCCCCACATACCTGTCAGTCAGTTTAGCTTTTTAGTCTAAATTATTAGCGAATACTATATATATATATATATATATATATATATATATATATATATACTATATAAACTGAACATAATCAATATCCCACAAGTCTACAAATAGCTAAAGTTTTAGGGTGAGAGAAAGAGTGTGCCATTTATTACTTTATTATGTACCTGAAAGTTTTATCTGTTCAATTCTCTTGTCCTTTCCTCTAGGTGGTTTGTGATGGGCCCTGCACGCTCTGGCACAGGCATTCACATCGACCCGCTGGGCACGAGTGCGTGGAACGCCCTGGTGCAGGGTCATAAGCGCTGGTGCCTGTTCCCCACACACACACCACGTGAGCTCATCAAGGTGACACGAGAAGTGGGCGGTAACCAGCAGGACGAGGCCATTACCTGGTTTCGTTTGATTTACCCACGCACACAATTACCTTCCTGGCCTGCTGAATTCAGGCCACTGGAGGTTCTGCAGCGGCCCGGAGAAACTGTCTTTGTTCCTGGTTAGTTACTGATTAATTCTGCCTGAAATACTTTTTACATGTTCTTTGCTTACACGGCTGTGGTGGTAATGTATTCAAAACATTTAACACTTCTAGCAGTTTATTATTGTGCATCTCGTTCAGGTGGCTATATAAGAAAATTTTGAAATTATTATTATGATATATATAATATCGTGGTGAAAAAAGACAGATACATGCCGTTGTGGATTTCATACGATGACACTGCAGTTCATATTTCAGTCATCTGACAGGCAGGTTGTCCATATCCAAACATTCACCTGTATTGTTTGCGGTAATTATTTAGTTCAGTTACTGTTTAATCCTGGGTCTGATATTATCATACTTTTTATTTTTTTCGACAGTTGATTTTACATATGTAAGAGCAATGCTATTCACAACCACAACGTCTTTTTTATGCAGAGGAAGCACAAGAAACTGTAAATCAGGGGTCTTGTGATTAAAAAAAAATGTGGCCTTTATAGTGGCTGTAAACAGAAGGAGGAAAAAATGTCATCCACAAGCATTCAACCACTCAGGACAAAGAGGCATCACTACTTGTCTTTCATTTTTCCNCAAGCTTTTGGGCATTGTAGCCTAAGCTGTGGCTTTGGAGGAAATGTTCAAGGGAGGAGTTATGTTTGCTTGGATTTTGTGTTTTGTTTCCACCACGTCAGTTACCATTCTTTTAAAGCATATAATTCTTGGGATAAATGCAAAGCCAGTAGCTCTACACATTTGCTAGTGATAAACTAAGTGGGTCAGTGTCATGTCCCTTAGGTGGCTGGTGGCATGTTGTCCTCAACTTGGAGACGACCATCGCAGTCACTCAGAACTTCGCAAGTACTACAAACTTTCCCATTGTTTGGCACAAGACTGTTCGTGGGCGGCCTAAACTCTCCAGGAAGTGGTACAGGTGTGTAAGTTTACATGTCTGCTCCGGAAGCCTACACAGCATAGATTAAACTTTACTCAGTATATTATTTTTAAGTTAATCTTTTTCAGAATTCTAAAACAGGAGCGGCCAGATTTAGCGGCGCTGGCAGACAAAGTGGACCTGCAGGAGTCCACAGGCATTGCTTCAGACAGCTCTAGTGACTCCTCATCCTCCTCTTCCTCTAGTTCCTCTGATTCTGATTCAGAGGTAAGTTGTGCTCTACTCTGCCAAAAATTACACTCGCATAGCCTCTTATTCACTTGAATCTTTTGGCTGAATTTAAAAGCCTGGGTAACAGGTTGGGCTTATTGGAACCAGTCGTATATATCGCTCCAGTTAAAGGAATAATGCACATCTCACATACACAAACACTACTGATTGGAGTTTCAGATAATTCTGTAGTCAGTTACTCAAATACAGGAAAATGAGTACTTGATTACTCAGGGTTTCTCCTGGGTCTGTAGTGTTACCTGTACTTATATACTATATACAGTTTACAACATTAGCGTTTTTTGATGTTAACATCATGCTGAACCCAAGGATGTTTATTTACCCATATTGGGTCAAAGCCATTAGAATGATGTTTCATTGACTTCAAAAAGGGTAGCTTGTTAAAAAGAGATGAGGTGATAGCACCATGACCAGTAATAACTAGACTATTCTTCCTTGAAAACTTTGCTTGCTGTCTTCTCTCGTTCCTCCTCTCATCACCTCTTTTTCCTCACTTTGATCCTGACTATTGTTGATAATTAATTATTACTAATTTTTCAGTAGACATGAGTAAATGATATTTATTTAAAATAAACAAAGTATGTGAGTGAGAAATTTAGGTGTAATATGTGCACTACAGTACACAGAGACGTAATGCAGTTAACACCTTTATTTCATTACAGAAGGTTTTAGCCATTGTGCTATTTGCTTTATGTGAACTGAAGGTCATGTGTGTTTCATCTGTATTTTTGTTAAAATATCATTTGTACCCCAGTAGACAGAAGATGCCCGTGCAAATAATGTTCTTCTATTACATTTACTGTGAATTGCATGTAATTACTTTCTTTACTCTGAAGGCTGAATCAGGCTCTGAGGGTGATGCCATGACCCATCGCAGGAAGAAGCGAAGAACCTGTGTCGTGATGGAAAATGGTGACAGCACAAGCCAAGATGACTGTGTGAGCAAAGAGCGTAGCTCCTCTCGATGACCTTCTCTCCCTGCTCCACCAGAGGGATCTCTCACTTTCTCTCACTCTGGTTTGCTGCCCAAATAAATCACTAATGACTCAATTGGCACAAGAACAAAGGGATGTCCATATGTACATGGTGTTTGTTTGACAGAGTGAACATGAAATACTGGCGTAAGGATCGTGTCTATGGGCTTTGCATAATGGCAGGCTGTACAGTACATCCTTTTTCTTGCCCTATTGATAAATTCTTATATTGGGATGAGTGTTGGTAATGATGTGTTCATCTGCCACACTGTTTCTCACTTAATCTACTGGAGATGGCTTATTTATGTGTAATTTTGGCTTCTTTGGCTTCCTCCTTACTGATCTGTCACTGTTCAGTATTGTTATGCCCAAGCTTTACACTTATGGACCCTGATGCAGTATATACTGAAGTAGCTCTATGAACATTGCTGCTTGATAACATGTACCAGCCCACATGGGTGCATTACTGCAGGGGTTTTATGAATGCTGAATTCATGTTTGATTTTATATTTAAAGCATTTCTGAAGTTCAGTTCTACTCCAGTTTTTAATCTATGTACTGCATTTGTAGTGTATATGCACACAATTACAATACATCTCTCTGTACTGAGAACAGAACGCTCACTCCTCCTGGAAATCTAAAGGTGGTATTAAAATGTCAATAAATGTTTGTGATACATATTTGTAGAATGCTGTCAGGAATTCTTCATAAAAACTTCAGGAAAGCATATTTGACCAGAACGGGCTTTTATGATGTTGGTACTCTTGGTAAAGGATAAACTCCCTGTCAGGGATAACTGTTTGTATGCAGACGTGGTAGATGAAGGATTGGTTAATAAATGTTGCAAGATTCTTTCAGTCATTTCTTTTGCAGACAGACGGAGTGCCATTTAAGATAAGAACTTTATTCATCCCTATGGAAATTCTTGACTTTATAATACTTAAGTATTAAACATGTTAATGCTTTATGTGATCTTTTAACCACCAATTCAACACCAGGAAGCACTATTCATTTGGCAGACACATTATTACAAATCATTACAAATAAGTCAAGTAGTATTCAAGCCGATACCTGTTGGAGATGATTGAAGCATGTACTGCAGAGCTGAATAACCAGCGTTTAATTTAGGGATGTGCATGGGTATTTGAGTACATGGTTAACGATTTCAGGCGACAGTATTTGAATACTGACTTCACTATTCAGATTTTTATATCCAATGAACTCTACGCATGGTTACTTCTGCGGTTTCTTAGGGTGCGCATTTATATCTGGTGCTGCGTCGGAAATCTAGCTAATAAGGCTGGATAACACTGCATGAGCTTTACACTTTATCAACGATTTTAAACACTTAGAGTTTAACTTCAAACATCATTCACCTCAAGTTTTTTATGACTCCGAGCAGAGAGTAGTGTCAACAACAACAGGGCTACTGGGGGCCTGAGGCTTGTTGCACGAAGTGAGTTGAACAAACTCAGGATTGCAGAGTAAGTTTTGAGTTGACAAAACCAAACAAATCCAATCCGGGTTAATTCAGCTTAACAGGTTTCTTGGTGCTGTTTATCGACCCAGTCAACCCAGGACTGAGTAAACCCTGAATAAATGTTTACTCAGTGTGTGTGTGTACTCATAAAAGCTAGGCGTTCACAGCAAACAGCCAACAGCGCCAAAAAGCAGGTGAGCAAGAAGAGCAAGAAATTATTATGCAGAAATATGTGGAATTTAAACCTGCACTAACTAGCTGCTGAAGCTTGGGAAAACTGCTGATTGTGTAAATGCACAAGTGTAGTTTTATAGGCTCACAATGTGAATAAACGAATTGAAATTAAATATTAATAAAATATAATTTTGTGAAAATATATTAGGATAGGAATAATATCAACGCATAAAAATATGTACCACTTGCAAAGAATCACAAAGTAATACATATAGTTTGCGGTACAGTAAGAGCATGGCTTCAGCGTGTCAGAGTTTAAATGTGCGGTTCACGAAGCCGGCATAGATAGACTATACCATTTGCCAAATATCAATATCTTTTGTGCAGATGGTCATCTGGAAAATCCAGGAGATTGTGTCTGTCCCTAAAAATTCTTTCCCTTCAAAGTGTCCTTATTATTTGTGCTCCGAGCTCCAGAGGATTCTCCACAAAGGTGAACCTATCATTACAGCCACTAAAAGGTAACTCCACCTTGTTGAGACCTACAAACCAAAATTTGCTCAAACTAAATCCAAACTTACCTGGGTAGCCACTGAAACTTTAGGTTTCTTACATAACTCCGGTTCTCTGATAGCAGAAGTGAGACTGGGAATCACGCCGGGCATGACCAATCCTGGAAGCACCAATAACACCATGTCTGTCAGTCGACAGACCAATCATGACAGTGATGCTGTCCAGGGAAAATATTACAAGAATTCACACTTCGCACTGGTGGATCGTAACCAGGTTGTAAGAACTTCTTCAAAATGCCAAAAGAAGAAACAAGAGCAA
>CM074957.1:15759016-15770086 GCA_037577455.1 Pangasius macronema | reverse complement strand
TGCTGACTGTAGCCCAATAACCATAAGACAGCATCTGCGAGAGAAGGGCTTAAAGAACAAAAAACTTCTTCGAAAGCTACGTCTCCTCCACACCACAAACTTTCCTGTTTGGAATTTGCAAGGGAGCACCATGTGGACATGTTGCAGCAGGCATCCCTCTTGACTGAGGGCCCTCGTCTGTGTGGTAATGACTGGGTCTTTCAACNCGCTGCACAATCTCTATCCTGCCTCTATCCATTTGACTACATAGTTAACATCTCCGACTCGTCATGTAACCTCAAAGGGTCCTTGCTACTTTGCAAGTAAGTTAGGGCTTGATATGGATAGTAAAATGAGTACTTTTTCTTAGAACTGACACAAAGTCTCCTGTGTTAGGTGACTTAAGGTGTGGAGTTTTGCTTTCAGGTCCTGAACATACTGAATTTTGTTTCTGGTGTTAGAAGGTTCCTCCTCGCAATTTTCTCTAATGACTTCTAGGATGCCATGAGGCTTGTGCCCATACAGTAATTCAAATAGTGAGAACACCATGGAGGCTGGTGAGACCTCTCATACTGCAAATAACATGGGCTTGAGCCGCTTATCCCAATTTCACGCATCCTGATGAACAAACTTATGAATCTTGCTTTTAGTGCCTGATTAAGCTGCTCTAGCAGATCATCTGTTCACAGATGGTAAACACTGGTGCGACTTGATTTAAATCCTATTTATCTGTAAAGCTTGCGTAGTGTCTGTGATATATAGCATAGTGCCCTGGTGTAACGACTCACCAGAGGCGGGCTGTGTAGGATCCATTAGCAGATAAATGTCTGTAAAAACCCCGGAAGTGTTCCTCATGGGTGGCGTCAAAACTCGGGCGAGGGCTCCCTCTGGCGGGCAGGTGCCGGTGGTGATGCTACACCTGGTCAGTCAGAATCTCTTTTGGGATCTTCACTAGGGAGTACATAGGAGACTGTCCGCAACACTGCGTGCTGAGAGGTACTGCTTCCGGATATAGCATTGTATAATCCTTCAGGACTAACACAAAGCAATACCCTCACATGCACCTTTCTAATGGCCCGACAAAATCCATGCCAATTCTTTTGAAGGGGAAATCAAAAGGGGATGTGCCCCCTCTGGAGAGAGAGACAGAGCATGGGGAGATATTAGAGAGGCAGGGTGGGAAAAGTGAGGTGGAGACTGGGTCCAGGGTGTCAGTTTTGGAACCTTGGCACCTTGGTTCCATGGAGCTAGAACCGGGGGATAAGAGGTGAGAGGAGACAGAGAGTGAAAAAGACCAGGGATGCCTGGACCAGAGACCACCACCAAGTGATCCTCCACCAGCAGCACAGCTTTGTCCAGGGAAACAGGCTTGTGGCACTGGACCCACACCTGTCAAGAATGCTCCAGTGTCACCAGCTCTATGATATGTTCCACATCCTGCTCCTCCGCCATCAACCACCGGGGACAGGAGTCCAACAGCTGCCGCCTGTAGGTGAATGGGCGACTGACCCCGGGGAGCTGGAGCGGCCAGAAGCATTGCAGTGCTCCACAGGTGTCCAGCTAAAATGTTGCAGGACAAAAACTAAACAAAAAAGGACAGAAAAGGGTCCGTCATGAATGCAAGGCTTTCACTCTGTCAAGCTCAAGTTCACGCTCCACAGTGCGTGTGTGTGTGTGTGTGTGTGTGTCTCACAAGCTCCAGCTATATTACTCCATCTCTCTCTTTTTTTTTGCCACACCAATATGTGAAAAGGTGCCACTGGCCACAATGATGTGATGCTAGAATGCTGCTGCTGTATGATCTCAGAAAATAACTTTTGTTATCGCAATATCATAAGAAAAATAAGTTATGATCTTGAGAAAAAAACTTTTTTTTATTTCTGTAAAACTACTTTTTGATGATGTCCATTGTTAAAAGCAATATACAAATAAAACTGAATTGAATTGAATTTAACTTTGATCTTGAGGTCACAAAAAAATAATTCATGGCCTTTTTGGACTTCCGTAAATACATTATCATTTCTACAGTAAAAGCTCTTTCACAGGGACTTGATGTGTGGCAGATGTGCCACATAAAGCGATTAAAAACCTGAATAATTGATATAATATATTATATTGTCATTCATATCTTGACTTTTCTTGCTTATTTTGCTTTTTAGCTTGTTATATTTTTTCTTAAATATAACAAGCCATGCAAACCTCATGTAATAAATCAAATACATTTGAACTGAAATTTAAACTGAATTCTTACTTACAAGAAAAATCAACTATTAAAACCATTTTAATACCAGTTCAGTCTTCAGTTAGGTAACACAAAATATATCTATCACAAGCCTATGGATCATGAAATATGACAGGACAGCATTCTCTATTTCAGCTGTTTATTGAAGCATACAAAGTGCATATCACATTCAGCTTCCTTTCTGTCCTCCATTTCTTCTTCCTGGTGTATTTTGCAAATGTTCTGAAGCCAGATGCTAAATGGTGTCCTCGTCCACTTGCTTGTCCCATCTCATTACTGCAGCTATAAAGTTATAATTATGTACAAATCAATGGATGTGGAAGTAGTTTTTCTGTCTTTACACAAAATGGTTTATGACACTGCAGACCTATCACTATTCTTTTGGCCTTGGGTAATACAGCAGTGTTTAGATTACTATGGTCAGAAATATAAAGAAGATAAAGAAACTGTGAAGAAACTGAGAAGAAAACAGTGTAGTATAGCTTTGTAAAAACATGTATTACATTATTAACATTTGTAGATGTGCAAGTTTGAGAAATACAGGTTAAGCTATTGACCATTAAAAAGCACTCACTCTTCATTGCTTTGTACAGAGTGGTGGCACCTAGTCCCTTTTTATTTCTTTTTCCTTTTACTTTCATGTTGAACTTGCTAAACAGCTGGTTGCTAAGGACCCTCTGAGATAGAGTACTTAGTTGTTGTTCTTCTTTTGGCTGTCAGGGGTTGCCACAGCAGATCATTGGCACATTTTTATACACTGGATGCCCTTCCTGACGCAGCCCTCCCCAATTTTATCCAGGCTTGGGACCAGCACTGGGAGTACAGTGTCATGTGCTGGCCAGGAATCGAACCCAGGTCACGGCAATGAGAGTGCCAGGGGCCCACGGATAGAGTAAATTTTTACACTTTTATAGTGTAAAATACAAGTACACAATATAGATTTAAAACCTGTCATAAACTATAAAAAGTGATTTTTTTCTGGAGAAAATGTGTATGCTAAGTGAAAGCACCTTATAAAACATAGGACTGCTGCTAGAGCATAATTCTACAACAGTGGATATAAAAGTTCTACAGACCCCTGTTAAAATGGCAGGTTTTTGTGATGTAAAAAAAATAAACCAAGATAAATTATGGCAGAAGGCCATTCCAGAACCTTGATCTTGTTTTAATGCAGCAGTTCTTTTGTTGATTTGGAGGCGTGCTTTGGGTCACTGTCATGCTGAAAGGTGAAATTCCACTTAAGAGTTTTAGCAGAAGCTTAAAGTTTGTTTTTTTTTTTAACCAAAATTGACAGGTGTTTGGAGCTATTCATTAATCCCTCCAATGTGATTAAAGCCCCAGTTCCAGCTAAAGAAAAGCAGCCCCATAGTATGATGCTGCCCCCTCCTAGCTTCACCATGGTCATCTTTTGGTGATGTGCTGTTTTTTTCTCTTTTTTTTTTGTTTTTTTTGCACCAAATATATGTTTTGGTATTATGGCCAAAAACTTTGGTCTCATCAGAAAATAACACATTATTCCACATGGTTTTGGGAGATTGGATGTATTTATTTGCAAACTTTAGCTAGGCTTAGATTTGATTTTTGGTTAAAAAAGGCTTCCTCTATGGTACAGAGCTGTCTAACATGGGCTGTAAAGAGGGGTGATTCACTTCTCCCTAACCTTTGGGCATGGTGTGGCGAGTAGGAAGCGCCGCATAAGGCCCACAAGCTCAAACTTAAAATATATATATATTATTTGAAAGGCAATGGCACAATTAATACAATATTTATACATACACACAGATGTGACATTTAAGAAGGCACATTTTTTCACACAAATCATCACACAGCACCATGTGATGCATAGATTCAGAGGTGGGCCCAGAGGCGCAAGGCACCAGCGCATACTAGTAAGCCACTGTGTATTTATTAAGTACTTTTGCCTGCATACAAATTGGAGACATTTAATAAAGTTATTTCTAGCTTATACTTTTCTCCAGGCTAAACCTGAAAATACAATGAATTACAGTGAAATAGGAAAAGGACGGAAACATGATTATTAGAGATGACGACTGGGCATCATTGCCAATTACAATGGAAGTCAACTTGACCAGTCATATGGAGAGAATTCAGTTGGACAAACATTATCACACCCCTACAAAAGTGACAAATGGGTACTGGTACAGGATGTTGGCAAAACTGTGGGCTAAACAATGCCAAGCACTGTTTTTGGTATGCACAGTTCTCGATTCCTACTGGAAGAGAGCACATCAAATTTAGAAGCTATATCTGGTAAAGCAGTGGTGGGCAAAGTACGGCCCTCTGTTTAATCCAGCTCATCGAGTATTTAAAAAATTGTCCTAAAGACCGCATTCATTTCACCTTTTTCCTGCAATACCCTGCGTTTCAGTTGATGCCATTAGATGGCGCACTCCAAACACTACCGACCTTTGCTAAATCATCTCAGCGAAGCATGCCACAGATCCCAGTTAACTAACGAACGCCTGAGATCTGTCCTGAGAATTGCCACAACTAAACTGACACCTAACTTTGATGCGCTGGCAAAAAAGGGTGACCAACAACAATGTGCCCACTGAAATTGAGTAAAAGTTTTCTTTACTTTTTAGGTAATGGGTTTCACATATACTTTATATTAGTTCACCTTCCCCATCTGCTACTGGCCTGGCCTGTCTGTCAAAATTTAAAACCCAGTGTGTCCCTTGAGTCAAAAAGTTTGCCCACCCCGGTGATAATGGTATCCCACTCAAATGTGGTACCTTATATCTGGGTAATTTCATTCACAATGTAGGATAGTAATGATAGGAAGTTCACGTTCAGTACATGAAATTGAGTTACATGAGCTTCAAATTCTTTGCAGGACTCATTGTCTGATAAGATTAAATGTACTGCTGCTATTACTACTGCAACTTCTGTACCTGTGGAGTTAACTGTGGATTCTGGATCTTCTGTTTTTGTCTTGCCAAAATCCATGTATGATACACACTTTAAAAAACACTCCTTACTGCCTCCTTCTGTTAAACTGGTGACATATTCTCATGAGCCGATACAAGTACCTGTTACTTACCAGTACCTACTTACCAGTTACTCTCACCAAAGACAGTGTTAAGTGCATCTTTATAGATGAATTAAGCACTGCTCTTCTTGAATGGATTTGATTAAAGGATTGCATCTACACTTTGAAGGTTCATCTGTTCTACCAGTACCTGCACAATTGTCGACTCCTGTAATGCATCTTTCTGTTTCTATGCCAGTTGCTAAGCTGGAGTGCGCCAAAGACTTTGTGCATAAGATAAACATTTCTTCAGATGTTACACCTGCACTCCAGAAAATCAGACTGTTACCTTTGTCTGTTCGAAATGCTATCAGTGAGGAACAACGCCAATGAGATGATGGATGCATCACCATGGGTCTCCCTGATTGTAGTTGTGCAGAAAAAATCAGGTGGTATTCGCCTCCAAGAACCAAATAAAGCTGTTATTATGGACAGTTATTCCTTGTCACACATTGATGAGTTGTTCATACTATGTGGAGTAACTGTCTTTTCTACAGTTGACTTGGAGAGTGCTTACTTCCAGCTTTTATTATACAAAGAAAGCTGTGATATGATTGCATTTATCACCCATGAAGGACTGTTTAGCTTCTGTTGAGTACCCTCTGGGTTTCAGAAGATGCCAGCAACGATGCTGAAGGGATTGCCAAATGTGGCTAATTATGTGGATGATATTATTCTCTGGGAATAACACAGAGGGAACATGATCACACACTCAACATGGTTATTCAGCACACGCAGGATGCAGAGCACAAGCAAGGAGACGCAACCCTGATCAGAGGCCAGAAGTAAGTCATTAACCACTTTAACCAGCGCTGTCTCTGTGCTGTCAGTGCTGTCTCTTACTTGAATGTTATTCCTATGTAAGTATGAGCACAGCTGCTGTGCTACAACCTTTTCTAGGATCTTGGAGATAAAGGGGAGNTGCTACAACCTTCTCTAGAATCTTGGAGATAAAGGGGAGGTTTGATATTGGTCCATAGTTGGACAGCTGACAGGGGTCTAGGTCAGGTTTTTTAATCAAGGGCTTGACAACTGCTAATTTAAAAGATTTAGGAATATAGCCAATGCTAAGGGAAGAATTGATTATATTTAAAAGAGGTTTGATTGTTTCAGGAATTATCTGTTTGAAGAAACAAGTAGGTAAGGGATCTTGATAATGAAATTAGTGAAACTAGTCCAGTCTCTTGAAGGGGAGTAAAACGTTGTAACTGTTGATCTAATATTATTATATTATCATCTACAGGGTTAGTTATAAAACTTTCTAGTTTTAAATTAATAGTCTGAATTTCTTGCCTGATATTTTCAATTTTATCACTGAAAAAATTCATGAAGTCATCGCTGGTCAGGTGACTGACTCAGATATTTAAGAATATTCCATTTCTTTGTCTTAAGAAGCTCTTGGGTTGGGTCATTTTCCATCTGTACTGTGAAGCACTGTCCTATCAGTTTTGCAGCATTTACATTTATGGCATTTGGCAGACACCCTTAGGTTGAGGTCAGGTTTTTTTAGTTTTTTATTTTAAAACATTTAGGTAAATAGCCAAAGCTAAGAGAATAATTGATTAAGTTTAGAGGTTTGATTGGTTCTGGAATTATCTGTTTGAAGAAACATGTAGGTAAGGGATCTAGTATACAAGTTGATGATTTTGATGAGGAAATTTGTGAAATTAGTTCAGTCTCTTGAAGGGGAGTAAAATTTTATCATCACTGATCTGTTATGATTATTTTATTATTATCTACAGAGTTATGAAATTGTCTGGTTTTAAATTTATAGTCTGATTTTTTTTCCTGATAAAAAATTCATGAAGGCATCGCTGCTACATATTGATGGTGTGCATGTTTCTGTGGTGGTCTTGTTCATAGTTAATTCTGCAACAGTATTATATAAGAATCTATTATTATTATTATTATATATTATTATTATTATTTTTATTATCTCTATTAGGGTAGAGAGATATGCTGCTCTAGCAGCACTAAGAGCTTTCCTATAGTTAAGGAGACTTAATACTACTAAGACTGAAATACTACCAATTTGGTTTGACACCAATTACGTTCTATTTTTTTGGAGTGGTCTGTTTTAAGGTGCGTGTGTGATTGTTATACCTGGGTGCTAGTTTTTTTCTCTCTAATTATTTTCTGTTTATGTGGAGCTACATTATATGCTACATTAAGTGTAGCAGAACGTTGACTCTAAGCATTCAGTTGCCTGATCAATTTCTGTTGGTACGTTTTTTGCATGACACAAGAGATAGCATGTAAAACTTAGACATTAGCGAACCTTAAAATGTAAAAAAAAAAAAAATGTAATGTAAAAATGGCAAGTTTTTTTGTGATGAAAAAATTAAACCAAGATAAATCATGTCAGAACTTTTCCCACCGTCAATGTGAAACATTTAATAGAAAAAAATAAAATAGGAAAATAGGAAAAATAAAAAAGTTACAATAACCTGGTTGCATAAATGTGGACACACTTTTATAATTGGGAATGTGGCTGTATTCAGAATGAACCAATCACATTCAATGTCAAGTTCAAAAGTAGTTGTCATACAGTCATCAATGAAATTATTCTGATTACCCCCAAATAAAGACCAGCTGTTTCGGTAGGATTTTCTTGATGTGTTCTTGGTTTCATCTGAATGCTGAAGCCATGGTCTGCAAAGAGCTGACAAAGCCTGTACAGGGTCTCACTGCCAAAAGGAATCGATCAGGAGAGGGGTTAAAAAAAAAATTCCAAAACATTAGATATACCATGGAACACTGTGAAGGCCATCATCAACAAGTGGAGAAAATGGAGCACCACAGTGATATCACCAAGAACAGGACGGCCCTCCAAAATTTACAAAAGGGCAAGACAAAAACTTACTAAGGAGGCTGCCAAGAGACCAAAGGCAACACTGAAGCTGCTGCAGGAATATCTGACAAGTACTGATTACTCTCTGCATTTGACAACAATCTATCATATCCTTCACATGTCTGCGCTATGAGTTAGGGTGGCAAGACAGAAGCCTTTTCTCACAAAAAACATGCAAGTTCAACTAAATCACCCCAAACCATGTGGCAAAATGTGTCATGGTCTGATGAGAAAATTTATATCATGGTATGTGTTAAACTCAGCTTGACCAAAAAATCAGAAGAAAGAGGAATTGTATTTCTATTACATTGCATTGTGGAATTATTATTGCAAACATGTGTCCAAATTTGCCCTATAGGTGGCACTAATGGGTATGAGTGGTGTACATCAAAATTGCTGTAAAGGTAGCAGTGAATGTCCTCTATCTGTCTGCCAAATTTCATAAAAAGTGTACAAAGTATTCTATGGGCTGCCATAGACTCCCACAGGAAGTATAATAATAAATGTAGCAGCAAGCGGTGATCTGCGTGGTCCAAGCATGAAAAAGAATTTTGAGTGTACAACCTCAGGCTCTCAAAATATAGGACAAACCATTAATGCTTGCACTACAGAGGCAGCATTCATAGTGCCATCTACTGTCCAATCTCCATTAAATTTTGCATGTTTCTTAAGAATCATATATATTGCAGGTTGCAGTATTGAGTTTTTCTTTAGGAGTTATTGACTTTTGGGTGCACTAAGCCACATCTATATTTGTAAATAACCCTGCAATGACTATCAAAATAAAAAAGTTCAACATATTTCTTTTTATTGACCTAGAGAATCCAGAGAATTGTACTACACTGGTTTTGTTTTTGATTGAATAAAATCCTAGGACTAGTTCACAACTGTGTGTGTGTTTTTTTAAATAATCTCAAATATTTAATGAGCAATTTGATTGCCTTATGAACAACTGGTATCATAGCTGTTCAGAATAAGGAGATCTAACATATGATATGAAGACCATGTGCACATAATATAAAATAATTTAGACACGTAATATTAATTACAATATTTAATGAACAATTTGACTCCAATGATTCTTGAGGCAAAGTTGTTCAGAATGCAGAGCTCCATCAAAAGGTATGAATTACTTGTTTTTATGTGAAACATTGTGGTATATAAAACCATTCATGAGCATGAAAAACTTGATAGTGATAGTTTGATTAGTTTCAAATTTCTCACAAACCTCTATAGCCAAGAGTCAAGCAGCAAGTCCACCAAGTTTCATTCCGATCGCCCTTTGGTAACCATGTCTAATGGCTGCTGAAAATTATTTGGCCATTGGCAGACATGTTTTTCAAGATATGCGACTAAATGGTATTGAATGCATAAGTAGATCCATTAAGCTAATCATGCTCACTCACTAATCAAATGGTGGTCATAGTCATGGTAGTAGCCAATGCACTGTTCAGCCACTTATGTATGAGGGAGTGCAACACTTATCCACATCAGTCTCCCCATGGCTACGCTAATGGGATGAAGGCCTGGAACTATAGGGGATGTGAGAATTTGTCTGAGCACAAAACACTCACACACCAGACTCTAAACCAGCAGAAAGACGCACCTTCAAAATTAGATCAATATTTGCCCTCCTGTGGATATGCTTCACAATTATAACGGGACTTGGGGTGCACTAGGACCCAGGGATTGAGAAAGAGTTTGAGAACATGGCCGTGAAAGATATTCAACCGGAACCGGAATTGGGACTCAGGGGTTTGAGAAAGAACTGCGTCTCAATTCACCTTCTTATACTATGCACTAAAAATATGTACTCTTTTGTGTAGAAAAGTACATACTTTGGAGTGTGTAGCAAAAGAGTACTGGGGCATACTGATACGTCATGTAACGGAAGAGAACGTTGTTGCCTAGTTACGCACATTGTCACTGTAAATAATCTCCTCGTAGCATTTCGGCTTTTCTTCATTCGTTATTCATTATATAATTTATACTATTTCATTTAATTCACCATTCCCTACATTATTTTTCCACATTTCATTTACACCGCTCTATAATGCGTCATTGAATTCGGCGTCACAAAACTCCTCCTCCCTCGCGCAAGGAGTTATGGGCAATATTATCTGAAAAAGTGTCCACGGATCCATACTTCAAAAATCTACCGGAAATAGTAGACCATCCGGGTACTCATGTCAATATACTACGATTTGGGACACAGTAATTATAATCTCTGATACTATTGAGTGCGGATAGGAGGTGAATTGAGACGCGGAAAATTCGTGAAGATGGACGCGAAAGATATTCAACCGGAACCTGTTCAGAGAGGTTTTAGTAATGAATTACTGAGGTGAGCGGGCTACATGACTGTTTTGTTGTAACGCTTTAGAGTATTTTACTCACACTTGAACCTTCCCTTATGTGATAAATGCATGTTTCATACAAATAAGTACAAGCACGTGGGCTCAGTGTTAGCAAGACCTATTTCGTTTTTAACCATTGTGCTCTTGGCAGACTTCATCTTTGATGTTTTCGGTAAACATTTCGGTCAGAGTCCGGCCCCTGTTTATAAAGCCTTTTGAAATAAATATTTATCACCTATTATTGCATTCCACATTTTTAGCAACCCAATTTTTAGTCATTAGCACAAGGTTTACGTTCCTTTATTAAAAGTATGGTGAATAATCCTCACTTACATGAAATTATACCACTCGTTTTTGAGTAAAATAAGCAGTCTATGTTTTATTTGGGGTATTGTAGACCAGAGACCTCGAGTCAGCGACTGATAGGCTAGACTGCTATGTCAAAGTAAACAAAGTAAACTTGCTTATAAAGCAAGTATCGTGGTTAACCCTTTACTGCACATTGTTGGCAACATATGGCAACAATTTACAAACTACCCCCCTAATTTTTTTTTAAATTTTGAAATATATTTTTATTTCTTGAACTAAT
>CM074957.1:15740267-15758916 GCA_037577455.1 Pangasius macronema | reverse complement strand
CAGAGGACGAATGGTGCTCAGAGGTAGACCTGCCAGAAGTGAGTTGCAGTAGTCCAGTCTTGAAATGACAAGGGACTAAACAAGCACCTGTGTAGCCTGTGTGGAAAGAAATGGACGAATTCTTCTGATGTTATAGAGGAGAATTCATATTCATATTTCATTCATTTATTCATCTTTGGGAAGCGCTTTATTCTGATGGATCCAGCGCCTATCTGGGGAANGATGAATCACCCGGGATGAACAGCAGTTCAGTTTTGGTGGGATTAAGTTTCAGCTGATGAGCCGTCATCCATGATGAAATGTCTGCCAGACATGCCGATATCCGAGCTGAAACATTAGTGTCTGAGGGAGGGAAGGAGAAGATAAGCATTTGACTGTATATGAACAGTATAGCTCTAGACACTTTAGAATTAATCCTTCTATCAGCAATCACATAATCAATAAACACCAGTGACCCAGTTCCATTGGCAGCCATACATGCCCAGGCCATAACACTGCCTCCACATGTTTGGCAGATGATGTGGAACATGAGCCCTTCCTTTCCTTCTCTTCCCATCATTCTGGTACAAATTAATGTTGCATCAGAACTGGTCTGGCTTTTTTTTAAAGAAAAGTCTAATCTATTTCCATGAACAGCTACCAAATGCAAATCCAATGCTTGGAATCCAGATGTTTTATCTCCTTAATTTGTCATGAAATAACAAGGAAATAGGCCATACTTGGCCATGAAACTGTTTATCAGTCAATTGTCCAATTAATTTTGAGCCTGTGAAAATGGAGGAACTCTGTACAAAATGGCTGTAATTCCTAAACATTTAATGCAATATTTTTTGTTAAATCCCTTGAATTAAAGCTGAAAGTCTACATTTCAATCACATCTTGATTTCTTCATTTCAAATCCATTCTGGTGGTGTACAGAGGCAAAATTACAAAATTGTGTCGCTGTCCAAATACTTATGGACCTGACTGTAGGGGCCACATGTATTGAATACTCAGATGACATTCCTGGGCTGACAATCAGTCCCACTCCTGCCCTGGATCAGAATGAGGCACAGAACAAGCTTTGATAACGTGGATCTAGATGAAAAGTGTTGCAGGGCATTTCCTGGCAAAACATCAAGAGGTGAAAGTACTCCAAGTTCTGCCTGATGCTCCTTTTCTTTCACATGTCTAGTCATTACAGCTGAAATGGACAATAACAGATTAATATTATTATAACACACCCCAGATGTGTCAGTAAGATGTTTGTGAAGGAATGAACATATTTCCAGTTTGAGATACAAGTAAGAGAGTAGAGAGGAAAAATAGACTGGCATTTGAACAACTGTTTAGCATGGTTGGAGAGTTGAATTGAATTTTCCTCAACAGACTAGTAAAAAAGAAGGGAAAACACATTTCTCCGCCCCGCCCACTATTTTGTCTGCCAGACCGAATTCACTTGCGTGACGAGCTAACCTGTGTGTGAGGGAGTGATAAAACTAAGCTCTATAGCAACCTCCGAGCCAATAGAAACACGGGAAGCTGTTTACAAGGGGGTGTAGCGTTGCTATGGTTGCTGGACAAACCTCTTGCAGCAGGTAGTAAATGGAGACCCCCCACCCCACATACCCGCCCCCCCCTCCGTGAGCGCCAGGTTTTGCTAAAGCTGCACGCGCATTTATACCCCTTATACCGGAGACGCGCGCATCAACGCTAAGCGCCCAATCTTTCAACTTCGGCTTCGCAATCAACAGTTCACGTTACTTCACGCCACTTCTAATACGGATATAAACGACATACTGTGCCTTTTTGGAAGTGTTATCCAGTTATTTTAACTTCATAAAAACAGGTGCGTTTGACCAACGTTCTTTTTAATTAAGTACAATTATACACACACACACACACACACACACACACACACACTTTATATATATATATATATATATATATATATATATATATATATATATATATATATAGCTAGCTTGTCCTTTTTAACACTTGAAACGATTAAACATTAAAGCGCTCTTGATTTACTATAGGTGCAAGCAACAACAAAAAAAATTGAGTTTCAAATCATGTAACCAATTTTAAATGACTAGATAACTAACTACATATCTAACAAAATCTAGAACCCGTGCAGTCTGCCCAGATTTTGTTCCGAAGGCCAGTGTTGTTCATCCAGCCAGTATTTCAGTGGGTGGGCTGACATTTAATTACTTAAAACCTTTCATACTTTAATTTTAACTGTGTTTAAGTCTAAGTGCCTTAGGTCAGTGTGGTCTATGGAAATGCTTGTTTTGCTAGAAGATTTTCCTACTGGAACACTTTCTCAGACAGCCTACACAGGCAGGTGACTGTTCAGGGAAATTCTATGACCTTCAGTCAGCCACGTAATTTAGGGGAGTGTTGAGATTGGCGTGATCATAGACAAGACCATTTCATTTTTACATCAAATCTTACAGAAAGATTCTTACATCTTCAGGCTTATATGCTTAACTGAGCTACTTTGATATGTTCCTGTTAATGTTTGCCCCATGCATAATTGAAACTGGATGTGGACTCGATGGTGAGTGTTTTGTGTGCAGGTCACCATTGGAGAAGTGCATTGAAAGGTGACAGAGGGAAATGCTGTCATTGAGCTGTACAGATTCACAGCCCAAGGGCTCAGTGGGGTTGGCGGAGGAAGTTGTCAGTCCTGCTACAAAGGCTGAGGACCTAATCGAAAGCAGTGATTTCAACAACAGCAGTTCTGACAACCTGGATGACAGCCTGACCAGTCTGCAGTGGTTGCAAGAGTTCTCTATCCTTAGTGCCAGTGGAAGGCAACAAGTGATTTCTACTAACCAACATCAGAGCAACCTCTTTGAGAAGCAGCTGGGTGGAGAAGCCCCTGCATCTCCTCTGGCAGGTGATCTTGCCTCCATAGGCATGCCACTAACCCCTGGTAAGCCCACAGCAACAGCAGTTCCTGCCCTGTACACTCTGCCCAGCTTGGTTGCACATGGACACTGCCCAGATGAGGTTGACTACAAGACAAACCCTCACGTCAAGCCACCGTACTCATATGCCACCCTCATTTGCATGGCTATGCAGGCAAGCAAGAAAAGCAAAATCACACTCTCCTGTATCTATAAATGGATCACTGACAACTTCTGCTACTTCCGCCATGCTGAACCCACCTGGCAGGTAAGTTATTCTGTGATCAATGATAGTGACCACTTTATTTCCAACTTTAGTTGCCTGTTCAAAAAGCTAAATGGGGAAAGTGTATCCACAAACTTGACAGAACTATATTTGAGTATATTGCTATAGTATACTACCGTGAGAGAGAAAGAGCAATTATAATAGCACCCATATGAAACCCTTTGTTTGTTGGATAGAAACAAACCTCTGCTGAGCACAAAGACTTTCATATGAACCAAGGACCCATGTACTAATTAAATGTGGGTTTTTTTGAGAAATAAAAACACTTGTTGGTGAATGATTAATTAACCCTCTAGCTTTCTGAGGATTAGCCAGACATTTCCCCAGTTTTTAGCCATTCTAACCAAAAACATTAACATATAATGTTTAACTAAGTTCAAAGGGTCAGTGCTTCATTTAAATATAAGTTCTTTGTGGTAGTTTTTCAGTCCATGATGGTGTTGATTAAAATAGAGAATGAGCAGAGGACTTGTATAGTGCATGCATTCCCAACCGTGTACTTTATGCTTTGCTAAAGAGAAACATAATCAAGGAAAAGCCTGAATTTCACGAAGTGATTAATGAAAGTTGATATTGTGGTTTTGTCTTCTCTCCAAATAAATTATTTCAGAATTCCATCCGGCACAATCTCTCACTGAATAAATGCTTCATAAAAGTTCCAAGGCAGAAAGATGAGCCAGGAAAGGGTGGTTTCTGGAAGATTGACCCGGAATATGCTGAACGTCTCCTGACTGGGGCTTATAAGAAGCGAAGGATGCCTCCAGTACAGATTAACCCAGCTCTTAAAAATCAACTCAGAATGATTTCACAGCCAGTTATGACAACAACAAATGTCACAGGTGTTCTCCATGTTAGTCCTGAGTCACAGCAGCTCTTAGAAGAATTTGAGGAAGTCACTGGAGTTGACCAGAACTGGGATCCTCGTCTAGCAGAAACCAATTCATCTGATCACTGGAGCACAGTAAAAGGCCGCAAAAGAAAACAGCCATATAGCCACCGGGCTGGAGGTGCCAGAGCTTTGTGTCGCTCTAGCTCCCCACTGCTAGCCATGGAGGAACCAAAGGTTCTGGGATATCTTAAGGGTAATTTTGACTGGGATGCTCTGCTAAATTCGGCACTGAATGGGGATTTGAGCCTGAATGAGGGTAGTCCAATGAGTCCAATAACACAAGATCAGGACCTCATGGTACATGGCATTCATGTTAGCTCCCTGGAGGCCTCAGTCAGTACTGCAGAGAGTAGCATGCTAATAGAAACACAAAAGGACAGTAATGTAGACTTTGACGAGGAGACATTTTTAGCCACAGAATTTTTACAGAGTCCTTGGACAGAGGAAGAAGATGGGAACCATCCTGATTTTCTTTGTACGTCTACTATTAATATCAATCAACTCTTTGATCTGGGAGACTCACTCAGCGATGATATTGACAGTAAAATTGAATCTCTTCTCTGAAGAGTTCATCAGTATCTCAGTATCATGAGGAGTGGAGAGGTTTAAGGCAGTTTTATCCCAAAAAGTACAAACTTTGGTTCTATAGTATGTCCACTTTGTTTTTTTATTTTTATCAATTTGTATTGTTTTTTTATATTTGGAAAGTGATCTACCTAAAAAGCCACTGATCAAAAACTGCCACAACATGGGTTCTTCAAAATCTTTAAAATCAAATTCTTCATGACTGGACAGTGAAACCAGAACTGAACAACAATGAAATTACAGAAAGAAACTGCATAAATTAATGGCAAAAATTAAATCCTAAGTTTTTTGTTTACAATCTAGATGTTCATTTTAAGTAACTGCAATTAAAATCAAGCAATAAATACTTATTTGTAGCATCTACAAATTACAAGAAGATGTAAATGTAATCATTTATTGCAATTTAGGTACCTGCTTGGAAGGAAGAAAATAAAACATGCAAATAAACATATACCACAATGATAATACTGGACTGCTAGCTGAGATTTCATATACTGAAACTGTTTTCATTCACATTACAAGAGAAAAGGAAATGCACAATTTTCAGCTCATATTCTAACAATTAAATTGTACATAAACAATAATAAATATTAGAATGGCACCCTTAAATGTGATTAAGAAAGGATACATTGAATAATTTCTAATGTTTAAAAAGAAAATGCCAGACACAGCTGATTGTGATTCAACTTTTCTTTTTCTTTTTACAGCTTATAAAATCTTTTGATTAAAAATGTTCTCATTAATTATTATCATGCTGTATATCGAGTGTTATCATAGCATGCTAATCAATTATTTTCACTGGTAAATCTATTTAATCTTTTTATGTTATGCCATCAGGTATAGTATAACATTACAACATTTTATAAATCTTATTGCATCTTTAAATCTCTACACTACAGTACATTGCACTGAAGAGCAGCAATGAGTTGGTCAAATTTTATTTCCTGGGTATTGTTTAATTCTTTATTTTTAAAATGTGCAGCTCAGCTACAGATGCTTATACCTATAATGTTTAATGTGCAGAGTATAATAACTGGCAAAGAAATATTGTGATATGTTACTTTGCTTCACAAATATGCATTCTGGTTTAGAATGAAATTTGAATGAAATATTGATGTTCCCCTTCAGTGTATTAAATTAAATACCAATACAGCTTGACACTCTTAGTGAGAATAATTATATGGGCTTGTGCTGGTTAAGAGTGTTCCAGTCAATCTAATTTTGAAGGTGCGTCTTTCTGCTGGTTTAGAGTCTGGTGTGTGAGTGTTTTGTGCTCAGACAAATTCTCACATCCCCTATAGTTCCAGGCCTTCATCCCATTAGCGTAGCCATGGGGAGACTGATGTGGATAAGTGTTGCACTCCCTCATACATAAGTGGCTGAACAGTGCATTGGCTACTACCATGACTATGACCACCATTTGATTAGTGAGTGAGCATGATTAGCTTAATGGGTCTACTTATGCATTCAATACCATTTAGTACCTAATAAAATGGTATTTTATCATAATTGAGTGCCATAGTGTTAGTAGACGCTTGTCCCTTAGTACAGTGAAGGTGGCCCAAAATCATTCATCCCTTTCCCTAGGATATTTAAAGACAATGCAAAGCTGAATGAACTGAACAGAACTGAATGTGTTTCTTCTGCTACATCTTTGAGTGTAACAAGTTCAGTGATTTTGCTGCTGATAACTAGGGCAAATGGTGAATCATTATTCATTTTATTATTAATGGTTAAGATAATTTTCCCTGCTGAATTAACACTTGTAATGTTTGTTCTAACCGTCTTCATCAAGGATTATTAACACTATAAATGTTCATTTAGCACTAATGTTTTATAATGCTTTACATACCTATTTGTGAAGGATTGACCAATCCATGCTGGAAGAGTCTTTCCAGGTGGAATGCATGGTTGGTAATTATAATGTTGAGGCTTGGTTAAATGAGAGGCCAGAGTAACCTGATGCAAGCATTATTGTCCAACACTGCTGAAGGCTGCCCGTAAGGAGAGCTCCCTGATGAAATGTTAACCATAGCAAATTCACATACATTGACAGGTAAGATTAAATGGTCAGGTAGCCAGACATTTGTTATGAGGGTCAAACACAACTTTGTATCAGAGCTAGTATCAAGCTGTTTTCAGAATAGATTTTCCACTGTTGCCACCACATATCCAATGCTTTTCCTGGAAATATGTACCAAAAGCGGACAGCACAAAACGCCCACTGGTTCAGGATTCATCTCCAAGCTCAACTTACCCCCTTTTCCAGGAAAAAAAGACTGAAAAGGGGGAAAACTGGACAAGAGAGTGGTAGAAAACATCTTTTTTTTTCAGCACATGCCCCTCATATAAAGGCCTGTCTCCTGGGTAACTGTGGGTGCCATTGTCATGAAGACTGGATGCAAAATGGGAGAGGGCCCATAACAGTTCCTGCAAAACAGAAAAAAAGAGCCTGGTGTTACCCAAGATTTATCACAGTGATTGTGCCGAGTTTTTAAATGACACTTATCTAGGCAAAGTGATCTGCTAAAACATTAAGGATTGTTTGAGAGAATTCATAAGACACAGGAGAAACTTTGGATTTCTTCTCCATTTAGATAAGATACTTTTCTAAATGGTATGAGTTATTTGCATATCTGCAGTCTTCTTATTGAAGGTCTGTGCTCCATAATCATTAAACTACAGATGTGTTTAATGCCCTGTTGATATAACTAGGCTCTGTTTTGTCAAGTATAGCATTTTGTTACAGTTTACTAGTCTACTATAACATTTTGTTACAGTACACAAAAAAATGCTATGTTGTAGAGATGAGGAAGCAAATGTGGCATTCAGCCTGAGCTCAGATTAGCAGAAAGAATAGCACTGGGATTACAGATGATCTCACTGTGCCCTCTAAAGTGATTCTTCATAGTGGTTTCTTCAAATTGTTGCCAGTGTTGTCGCTTATGTTGCCGATAAGCAAAAATAGTCAAATATATTTAAGTAAATCTTCGCCTTACAGACACAAATGCATCTGAAAAGTGGATGTCAAACAAGAGCAGTTAGTCATTGTATGCAGAGTTGCTGGTGGTGGGTTTATGGTGTGTGTTCTCTGAGCCAGTGCCTCTTTGTGAGTGAGACACTAGTATCAGGGTAATCTGACATCCATCACCAACTTAGTGGGCAATACACACAGTGAGCAAGTGCAGACAGAACAATGCCTAGTGAAACTGTGGGAGGCCTCTTATTCATTACACAAAGCTGTGACTCTCTTTTGTAGGTGTTTGAGAAGCAGAGGGGGATGAAATGGCAAAAGATTGCCATGACAAAACTGTTTACCACCTTAGCATGTCTTGGAGTGATAAGCTGTCATTCTATGTAATTCTATTTTTCTATTATATTCTTTTGGTAGTAAATGGGTTCTGTAATCTAAAAGTGAAAATATAATATTGGCTGTGGTTTCAGGAGGAACAGGGCTACTTGCATCAGGTTCCTAAAATATGAATAAAAACTGTTTTTGAGAAGCAGGGGGTGCCACCCGTGAGCAAATAGCCCCTGTAAGCACCTCATTTTCATGATCAGACCACAGTACCACCTCATCAGAAACAGCTAAACTAGACAAGGACCAGTTAGGGAAAAAAAAACATAGAATATAATGTTGATATGATCATATTTTCCTTAGGTCAAGAAAAATGGTACAATTATAAGGCCTCTGTGGACAGGCACAGCAGGCCTGAATGTTCACATACGATGGCACTGTGTTGGAGTGCAAGCAGTGCTCAAACATATGACAAACATTTGAAGAGGAACATTCAACTAATAACTGATCTCTGGACTTTTGGAAGAGAGGGCACAGCAGACTGCCCGTGATAGTGGAAAGAGGGTGAGAATTACATAGAGATAAAGAAAAAGAAACACAACAACGTCCATGACAGCCAGGTTCAAGCTTTGCCATGTGTAATCCTTCTGGCCATGTCTCTACTTTGAATAGGCAAGTCCAGACCTGCTTAGCAATGCTGGGCGGGAGGTAAGCCAAACCCCACGCAGTATGTCACTATGCCTCAATAAAAAGTAAAAAAAATAAATAAAAAATAAATAAATATAAATGCTGCCCATATTAGGGCCATTTTAGCACTTTATTTAAAGCATGCCCTCCAATAAACAAACACTTAGGCTTCTGCTCACTATAAAAGTATAAATTAATTTCTTTATTTCTTTGTTTGTTTCCCAGCAGAGTGAATACTACAAAATGATGCTACTTTACATATCTTAGGTTCTCCTTTCAATAGGTGAGCAGCTGGGATGACAAAAACCCCACAAAAGGCCCAAACACTAGATCTAAAGTGGGACCCCCTCATAGAGCAGGCCAGCCAGAGCTTTCTCTTCTTGGTTAACACAACAGTAGCCATTCTCAGGACTCTAAAATTAGCACTGGACCTGAGTTGTGCCTGGCATTCCGGTTAAAACACTTGACTGGAAAAGATAGAGGATGAAGTGAAACAGAGACTTTTATGTTTTTCCCCACAGGCTTCTTGTTGTCTGTCCAGGGCTGGTGGTGGATAGCCTGGAAACTATTTCAGGAGCATTATTATCCTGTGGTTATCAGAGCACAGAATCAGTCAAAGAAAGAGTTAGTGAATTGTTATGAATGTTTAAGATGCATATTCACTCTATGAATAATCGTTTTATCACGTGGTCACAATGTGTAAGTGTGTTTGAATAAGTAAGATTTCAATTGAATATTTCATGGATCCTAGGGGAGATTGTGACATTGCTCATACACTGCTCATACTGTCAAATCCTGAGAGTTTATATGCATGTGTGCATTAGCATGCAGAGGGGTCACCTGACACCCACTGTGGTGTATGTGATCTGTGGTGGCACCTTAGTTATTATTATAGTTAATAGGTGAACTGGAGATCCATGAAATTTATGATGTTTATCAGCCTAATATCGCTCTTGCTCAGTCTTATACAGGAATGAGTAGAAGTGCCCAGTCTATTTCTGCGGGGTGATCTTTAGCCTCTGCAAGGGATCAGACAAACACTTATTAACTGGGAGGAATGCAAACAAGCCAGACCTTAAAGGCTAGACACAGTAGAAAGAGAAAAAGAAAGGAGGGGTATATCTTCCAATCACCACCTCCACTACATGCAAACAGCAAAATGACTCATTCAGTGAATACGCTAGAACATTCTAGAACAATGGAAATCTAATAAGGGTGGAATACTGTGACTTCACACTGAGCAGTGCCATAGTCAATTGTGTATTTTTCACTTTATTCACTTTGATCTAAGAGCACAAGTGAATTGTTGAATGTACGCACTTCATACTAGGCCAGATCACAAACATCCCAGTTCCCATAAATTACATCCCATGTAATTTAAAAAAAAAATCTTTTATATATCAGGGTTTCCGTTAGCCGGTATTTTGGCAGTAAAAATTCTGTGACCAGCAAATTCAGATCCTGCCTGACACATTGTCTGGTAAAAATGTTGACAATTTTTATTTATGTTTATTTATGTTTATTGAAATGTTAAATAGCCAACCGGTATGCAAAAACCGTTAATTAAATGTGCTTTTTTTGTGTGTCTTCTTGTATAGCCCAAAATTTTAGTGCTTTGTCCGGTAAACTGAATCTCCCCTGGACACCGTGACCATAAGATTGTTCTCTGTGTGACTTTGTTTGCTAATGGCCTTGCTGGTGACAGCTAAGACTCTCAGAATTCAAAAAATTAATTCTCTCCACAAAGGCATTTGCACCCAAGGCTTTTTTCCCCCTTTAAAAATAGTCTAAAACATACATGTCTAAAATATATTTTACCACTAGCATCCATCAGTATTTATTCTTTACAATTTGGCCTCACAAATGCTGCCTAAACCTTTCCATTTCCAGTTCAACAAATTACCACCAGGAACAAAGGAGTCACATACTAAGAAAAGCCCTCCATACAACTCCAGACTTATGACTTAAAATAAAGATAAATACAACATAGAAAATCATACACAAACTACCATGTTGCTATCATATGACAATGTCACATTGTAAAATCCATGAACCTATACATTAAAAATAAATAATTTATTATGTGAACATGTCCAGTAGGAAAAATCTTCGCAAATCTGTATACTGCCAAAAGCTGAGTTTGACAGACGTGGCCTACATGTTGGCCAAATGACACTAGCATTAGAAGAAGTTAACTGTTACTATGGTTAGGAGGAGCAATTGGGAAGCTCTCTGGCTTCTTGTAATTGTGTTTTTTTGTTGACTTCAGTAAGGAAGTTGGGGTAGCTGGGCCAATGGGGGAAGCTGCTTATTTCATTGTGGCTGTGGTTGGGCTTCCAGTTTAGTCTAACTCTTCTAAGTTTTTCAAAGAAATAAAAAAAGAATATGAGGTCACATCAGAATATTTATTTGCAGTTGAAAAAGGCTTAAAGCAGATGATTTTCAACTGTTGTGGAGCCAAGCACAACAGCATCACCAGCAGTAACAAGACACCAATAAAAGTGGGGGTTCAAACCTGGGGGGCAGGCCTTATTTGAAACAGCCTTGCTTGAGTTAGCACAGGGGTGTCCAATCGGATCCGCAAAGGTGTGGATGCAGGTTTTCATTCCAACCTAACAGGAACCATACTTGATTCCACCTGATTAATCCGTTCATCTTGCGTTTCAATGGACTATCAGGTGTGGATCTGCACCCACACACCCCTGATTTAGTGTAAGAGGTCAATCTAGGTTCAATGCATTCCATCAACGAAGTTCAGGAGGAACTTATGCTGCCTTCATATGCTATCGTATTTATTGTAAATGTGAGTTTCCCACTAGGAAGTTGCATATGAATGACCCCTCAGGTCATAGTTGCGACTGGAAAACTCAGATAGCTGAATTTCTGAGATGGGAAGAGTCCTAAACTTTCAACATGGCAGAGGAGAGTACAGTTTGCCTGCTGAATGACAGGTTTTGTTCATTTTTCTAAATGCAGCTAATTGTTAGCGCTTGCCATTTTGGTCATATTCAGCAACCATTCTATGCATGTTGTACATTTTCACACCATGAAAATAGCTCGTATTTGACCAGAATTCCATTACTGTCAGGAAGGTGGCTAACTGAGCAATGTGTGTTATGGTGTCAAAAAAAGAAAAAAGAAAAAAGAACTATGTATGAATGAACCTGGTGTCATGTTTCATGTTCTTTCTGACAACAAAGCATGCAAACATGACATACTCATAATTAAATCGTAGCGTACTGGACTCATTTCAACATGGTAAGCAAATTGCTCAACCCAGGACCACAAAGCCCTGCACAGGGTAGTGTGCTTAACTGAGTGCATCTCTGGGTCTGCTCTCCCCTCTCTGTATGACATCTATACCAGCGATGTAGTACAAGAGCTGCTAAAATCATCAAGGACTCCACTAACCCCAGTAAATGTCTGTTCAGCCTGTTGCAATCAGGCAAGCATTTTCGTTGTCTGAAGGCTAAAAATGAGAGGCTCAAGAGGAACTTTTTGGATATGTCCATCATACAGATCCCTTAAGCCTCCACTAAGGCTCTACAGTCACTCTGCACTCCATTGAATCTCCACACACTGCACTTGGCACTTTGTATTACATGTAACATACTCACATATTTTGTATACATAACATAATGCATATTTTGTACATCCACTTTTGCACATTCCTTGCTTTTTGTACATATATTTCTTAATTTTATTTTTTTTAATTATTATTTTTTTATTATTATTATTTCTTATTCATTTTTTTATTTAGTATCTTATTGGTTTTAATTTAGTATTTAAATGCACATAGAGGAGTCTATAGTCTATAGAGGAGTAGGCCAGGCTTTCATTTCAATGTGAGTTATTTACTATATATAACTGTGTATGTGACGAGAAAAATGTGTGTGTTTAATGACACTTCTGGCCTTGGCATGATGACTGTTGAACCCGGCCTCAACTCATCCTGTTGGCATATAAATAACAATCATGTAAAAATTGCACTATTGTGTAACAAATGTTTAACGAATTTATGCAAGTAATTCTGAAAATATATCCTGAGCTCCCCTGAAAGATTTTCTCTCCATGTCTACTATAACTGATCATAGAGAAGTAATAATAATAATAATAATAATAATAATTAGGGAACCTGAAGGCTCACATTGTTGTGTTGCTGAAGATAAGCTTGTTCTTCTGTGGTTTAATGCTCTGTGTAACTGTATTTAATAAATCATTTAAGTATTTAGTATTGTACTGAGTAGTGTGGTGCTTTTATAGTGTCTTTGTAAACAAAATAAACTGATTATTACAATAATATAATTATTAAGGGACTATTTGTAGGACATATGAGCTTAGTAAAGTTAGAAGTGGCACTGTAGTGTTTCTGCTCCTTCTGTGGATCAGATGCAGCAGCTCGTCTCTCTGCTTCTCAGCTCTCAGGTACAGTGTGAGAGCCAGTTCCAAACAGGTAGTACAGCTTCAGATGTGTGGGCTAGCTCCAAGTAGCTAGCATGTGAACCACTGAATAATTTTTTCAGTGTACACTATAGCCTATGTTATCTTTCAGGTCACTTTGATACAACACAAACAAGAGAGAGAGAGAGAGAGAGAGAGAATAACAACCACAAATAGGTATCAGGTATGTCACATCATATTTGGCTCTTTTCCCCCACACTGCTGCTGCAGACCCCTGCTAAAGAAATTACATGGTAGATAAAGGACAGATTTCCTTTACTAGTCTGAGCGAAAATCACAATTGCCTTCACAGTGTTCAATTCAATTCAGTTAATTTTTATTTGTATAGCACTTTTAACAATGGACATTGTCACAAAGCAGCTTTACAGAAATATATAAAGTCAGGATATAAATTTTAAATTTATGAATTTATCCCTAAGTAAGCCAGAGGTGAAGATAACAAGGAAAAACTCCCTGAGACAATATGAGGAAGAAACTTTAAGAAGAAACAGACTCAAAAGGGAACCCATCCTCATCTGGGTGACACTGGATAGTGTAATTGTAAGTAATTAACTTCTAAACTGTATACTATATGGTCAAAAAGTGCAATTGTGTAACCATGAGGGTTCATAATAGTTTACACATGAAGTCTATTTTGCTGAACGGTTCACTGATGGAGAATTGAGTGCAAAACTGTTTGTGGGAATTGCAGTCCTAAAGCTTTCAAATCAATTGTAGTCCTAAGCCATCATAGCAAAACTGTTCACATCAATTGAAGTCCACAGCCATCTTGATGGTTTCTAAGTGGTACCATCCACAGTAATCTCATGTAACTTTAGGCTGTCCTTGTGGGGTTATCCACAGCAGCAAGTGGTGTCCAAATGATGAAAAATCCAACCAGAAGTAGGGCATCAGGATGGACCAGCAGGTCAGGAGAGCAGCGGGGGTCAGGATCACTGGCATCTCAGGAGTAGCATGAGTAGCTCAAAAGAAAGAGAGAGAGAGAGAGAGAGAGAGAGAGGGAGGGAAGGAGAGAGAGAGATTGTTAGGTATGCTAATTGTCACATAATCATTAAAGAATATGTACATTTTGTGCAGAGTGCAAGCAGGGACTATCTATGACAGCATAACTAAAAGGGAAAGCCAGAAGGTAACACAGACATGAGGGTGCCCTGGGACATAAAGCGGTCAGAGTCTCCACCGTCAACCAACCTGACTGAACTCATGAGAGTAGGGCAACGGCATCCAAACATCCCAGCTCACCACAACATTCTATGCCCATGAACCCTGCAGATCTGCTTCTTTATTTTTCTTTGCTTCTATGAAAAAAACTATTCACAAAAGGTTTGTCTAAACAAATGTTTTCAGCCTAGACCTAAACACTGAGACTGTGTCTGAGTCCTGAACACTAAATGGAAGGCTATTCCTTAATTGTGGGGCTTTGTAAAAGAAAGCTCTGCCCCTTGCTGTAGCCTTCACTAATCGAGGTGCCAAAAAGTAGCCTGCACCTTTTGATCGAAGTAGACTTGGTGGATCATAAAAGACCAAAATTTACTCAGGTACTGTGGCACAAGACATTTCTGTGCTTTATAGGTCAACAGTAGTATTTTATGCAACTACTAGAACATCCGGACAGTAAGGCATTACAATAATCCAACCTAGAGGTAACAAAACCATTAACTGTTTTTTCTGTATCGTGTAGTGGCATATTTCTTATCTTAGTGATTTCTTATTTTTTTTTTTTTGATTTTCAAAAGACCACACAAAAAAGAAACCAGAGCTGAACAAAACAGAGATAAGAAACAAATACTGTCAGCCCTACCGACATATAAGATGAATACTTACATGACACAGTAATACCCTAGACATGAGTACTCCACAATTCTAAGGAGATACATCTTACTACCCAATGAACATGTCACAAATAGATAACTCTTTGCCAGGCCTGTACCGTTCTTGGTTTAGCTTTATTTAATCTAGCTAAAGAGCGTTCCATATTAACTATATGTTGCATATTCAGTAACCACAGTCTTGAGATGTCTGCCTTAGTATCCCACCAAAGTGCGATTATTGTTTTCTTTGCTGCAGTAAAACCCGAAAAAAGATTTTTTTGTCCATTGTGCCAAGGTTCAAAGAAGCCTCATCATTCAGCAAGCACAGGCAAAGATTCGGAGTGATATTACAGTTAATCAGTTCTTCTAAGTCCTGACAAACTTGGGTCCAAAAATGACTTATTACTGAACATTCCCAAAGCATATGATACATTGTACCAACTACAGATTTTAGGATCAGATGTTAATCCCATTCTGTATCATCTATATGGTGTCATATAAGGATGACATGGATGGTTTTAAAATGAATAAGTTGGTGACTCCAATTTTGAGATGTTTCACTCATCTTTGACCATACCGTAGGCCAATCAGGATGAAGGCCATTCTGTTCTAAATCCTTTTCCCACACTACCTCAATTGACAAACGTTTACACTGTGTTTTTAAAAAAGAGTTATAAATTTGTGAAACCAGTCATCTAGACTCTTTTGCAGGATCAAACAATCCTGCCATTGCCAAGGTAGTGATGTGTTCCATGGAACTCCATAAGACTTCATGGCTGATCTCAATCTCAAATAAAGAAAAACAGAAGAACTGGGTATATCAAACAAAGTCCATAAATTATGAAATGAATATAAACCATCTTTACTATAGATATCTCCCAGCGTGCAAATACCCTTAGAGGCCCAAAGTGGGCAAAGGAAAGATTTCTTTCCTGTCAATATATTATTATTATTCCATGCGGGGGAAAGTTTATGAAATTTAAGTACCATTTCAAACATTATCTTACTGATCTTTCTGAGATGAAAGAAGGCTATTCTAGAAATATTATCTACATGAGCTTCAAATGAATGACTGGTGTCAATAATCACACCAAGGCCTTTTACTGCTGCAGATGATGAAATAGAAATGCCATCCAGAGATTCTATGCAATCAGAAAGCTTACTTGTAGCTGCATGTGGTCCTAGTACAAGTACTTCTGTCTTGTCAGAATTAAGTAGAAGGAAGTTAATAAGCATCCAGTGTCTAACGTCCTTGTGACAATGGGTCGGCAGCCCGTGCCAGAAAACATACGCTCCTTGCACTACTGCCACTGCAGTGCTGAAAGGACAGCGCCTTTTCAGCACCTCAAATGTTTCGGACAGCAAGTGGCTGCTGGAGACAGAGTAATGAGGCACTGCTGGCAGCCAATCGTGGAAATGAATTCTCTCTACCATCAAGGAGAAGCCAGGAGAGTATAAAAAGAGACGGCTGCAGACGAAAGGTAGAGAGTTTTGGGCTTAGGCCCCACAATAATGGTGCTGTTTCCATTTCTTCTCCTTGTAGATGATGAGGTAGATGATGCTGCGGGGAGCTGCCACTAATCCTACCCGTCTTCCTTCCATGCTCAGAGGTCTCTGGGGGCCTGTGGCTGCTGCTCATACTGCCTGTCTCCGCACTCCTCACTCAGAGCACAGAGCACTGTTGCACCTCCATTATTTCCACATAACCTGAAGACTCCAAATAAAACACCTGATTTGCACCTGAACTCTCTCTCTCATGGTTCCTGCTCACTACCTCCCGCAAAGCAAGCGTGACACTGGTGGAGAATGCGGGCATGAGTCTCCTGGCTAAGATTGGCAGGGGAGAATGGTGAGAGTACCCCAAAATGGTTCCCACTCACCGCCAAGAAGAGCCCATGCCTACTGAGCCAGACCCCGTTGCCCCAGCTATTAAGGCAGCAAAACCCTGGCTCGCCAGCTGTGCCTTGCACACGGAACCCCCACCCTGCACACCTACAATTCAAGTGAAGATAAATGGATGGCCTACCTCCGCCCTGTTGGAAACAGGAAGCACCTTCACCCTAGCCCGTCCGTCCCTCCTGCCTAAAAGCCAGCCAGAAGAAGGAACACTGACAGTAACCTGTGTTCATGAGGATGCCCGACAAATTCCAGCTGCTCAAGTCCAAATTCAGAGCACTGAGGGGGAATGGCCTGTCTTAGTTGGGCTCGTACCCAAGCTCCCCATACCCCTCCTGCTCAGAAGAAATTGGCCAGGGTTCTCCACTGCATTGACCACATCCAAGCGGTCCACCGAGAAGCACCGAAAAGCCAGGCAGCCGAGGGTCCGACAGGCCTACATGGCCCAACGCTATGGAGACACCAGCGCAACCTCAACAGGTGAGGACCTTTCCCCCACTAATCATAGGTATCTTCACAGGTTGCCTGGCAGGGGAATTTCGGACAGGACCAGTAGGAAGACGAGCGGCTGAAACACTATTGGAGCCAGGTGCGGGTGATTGAAGGAGTTCAACAAGACCAGCAACTATTGGCCTCCTACTTCTTAGTATGAGGGGGGCTCCTGTACTATCACACAGAGCAGCGACAAGAGCCCAGCAACATACTGGTGGTGCCCCGTACACAAACCCTAGGCCTTATGGACATGGCACACGTTAGAGAAACTACGGGATCATTTTCTCTGGCCCGGGATGGAGGACGGAGTGAAAGCCTTCTGCCAAATGTGCCCCCAGTGTCAACGCATGGCCCCTAGCAACCCGTTCCTGCTCCGTTGATCCTGCTCCCCATCATCAGTGTCCCATTCAAGTGAGTAGGCATGGCCAAGGTAGGGCCGTTCTCAAAATTTGCCCAGGGACACAAATACATCCTGGTCGTCATGGACTATGCCACCCAATACCCCGAGAGCTCCTCCTACTCTTCAGCTGGGTAGATCTGTGTCGGTTGTTGCAGGTTAAGCACTTGAGGACGTCCGTCTACCACCCCCAGACTGACAGACTGGTAGAGCAGTTCAACCAATCCTTGAAGAGGCTGCTGAATCGCGTGATAGACAAAGAAGGGAGGAACTGGAACCTTCTCCTCCCATATGTCCTCTTCCAGGAAACACCCCAGGCATCGACCAGCTTCACCTCATTTGAACTTCTCTTCGGATGGTGGCCCGGGAGGCTTGGGAGGAGCAGCCATCCCCATTCTGCTCACTAGTGGACTACATTCATGACATGCAATGCACAGAGCACTGTTGCACCTCCATTATTTCCACATAACCTGCACCCTGTTTGTGAAGACTCCAAACACCCTGATTTGCACCTTAACTCTCTCTCTTTTGTGGTTCCTGCTCACTACCTCCCGCAAAGCATGTGTGACAGTCCTTTACACATTCCTCAACTTTATTAAGCTTGTGTCTCTCATCTGGCTTTGCTGGAACTTACAACTGTGTGTAACAGTGGACGTTAATACCATGTTTATGAATAATTTTACTCAGGGTATAAAGAAAAAAACAGTGGGCCTAAAACAGAACCAGACTTTACCTTAGTATACATAGAGAAGTCACCATTTACATCTACAAACTGATAACGATCAGTCAGATAAGACCTGAGCCAGGAAAGGGCCATTCCCTTAATGCCTACTACATTTTCTAGTCTATCAAGGAGAATCGTAAGTGCTGTGCTACAACCTTCTCTAGAATCTTGGAGATAAAGGGGAGGTTTGATATTGGTCCATAGTTGGACAGCTGACAGGGGT
>CM074957.1:15709925-15734809 GCA_037577455.1 Pangasius macronema | reverse complement strand
AATTTAATTTTATATTTTTATTTATATTTATATATATATATATATATATATATATATATATATATATATATATAAAAACTATGTGGTTCTCATCAACTTCTCTGAACAAACAAATAACCTTACGTGACAACCAAAAAAAAACACAACAGGTAACATTACCACGCTAGATAACTGCCAACAAGTAACTTTGCTTGAATGATGTTTAAAATGGATTTTACCAAGTATGCAGATGCAAGTAATGTTGTTATCACCAACATAGATTTGTAACACAGCAACGGTAAAAATGCTGAACTAATCCAGCAAACTGCATTTTGACTAGGCAGAATGCTAATTCAAGATATAGTCATGGGAAAAAGAAAGTACACCCTCTCTCAAGTCTATTCACCTTATTGTTGCTACAGGCGGTTCTACATGTTACTGAATGATGGGGTGTACTTATTTTTTCCCACCTGGTTTCTGAATGTTGGTTACTTTTTGGGGGAAAAATGACTATGGTCACCATAAGTCAGTCTGTTTTAAGGAGGTGTTTATTCAAACAGCTGTAATTCAATTCAATTTGCTGTTTCTCAGGAACCAAAAGTCTATTTGAGCTGAATTTTGGGGTGTTGCATTGTTCTGTTAATCTGTAACTGATTTTTTAATCATCACTTAATTCATTCAAAAACATGTCTGCCTTCAGCCAATCAGATTTCAGCAGGCATTTCACACAGATAGCACTCAGCCATCATCACAGAGGTTTATAACTTTATCTTTGGTCTCTATTTTTCTTTATATCTTGGCAAGAACTGGCTACTGGGAGCACTATTTTCAAGGCGTGCTTAGACCTCGCAAATCTCTGCTTGTGACTATATTTATTTTTGTTGTTTTTGTATAATGACAATATTGATAATGAAAACAATTTTTAGAATAACATATTTTAATAAAGCCTGCCCAGGGCTACAGGAGTAATAAACCTACTTATAGGAGTAAGTGGCAGAATGTCAGTTAGGCAGTGCAAATTCAAAAATGAGTGGAAAGAAGATCCTCACTTCATTGTCTAGATTGTTTCCTCACATTGCTCATTGTTTCCTCACATCATCTTGGTTTCCTCCAACTGTTGAAGCCATGGTCCACAAAGAGCTTACAAAGCATTCATGGTATCTCCTTTGTTGAAAGGTATCAATCTGGAGAGGGGTATAAAAGAATTTCTAGAACATTAGATGTACCGTGGAACACCGTAAAGGCCATCATCAACAAATAGAGAAAATGGAGCACCACAGTGGTATTACCAAGAACAGGACATCCCTCCAAATTTTTTTAAAAGGACAAGACAAAAACTTACCATTGAAGCTGCCAAGAGACCTACAGCAGCATTAAAGTAGCTGCAGGAATATCTGACAAGCACTGATTACTCTCTGCATGTGACAACATTCACTCACATGTCTGGGCTATGGGGTAGGGTGGCTAGACGGAAGCCCCTTCTCACAAAAAACATACAAGCTCAACTAAATGACCACAAACCATGTGGCAAAATGAGTTCTGGTCTGAAGAGACCAATTCCAAAAGGTGTGTTTGGTGCAAAAAAAAAAAAAAAAAGGACATCACCGAAAAGATCACCATACCTACGGTGCAGCATGGTGGTTGAAGCATCATGCTTTAGGGCTGCTTTTCTTCAGCCAGAACTAGGGCTTTTATCAAGGTGGAAGGAATCATGAATAGCTACCAATACTAGTTGGTTTTAGTGCAAAATCTTCAGGTATCTGCTAGTAAGCTGAAGATGAAAAGGAATTTCACCTTTCAGTACGACAGTGACACAAAGCATACATCCAAATCAACAAAGGAATGGCTTAACCAAAAGATGAATGTTTTTTGAATGACCTAGCCAGAGCTCAGACCTGAATCCAACTAAAAATCTATGGAGTGGCCTGAAACAGGCTGTGCACAGGAGATGCCCTTACAATTTAATCTAGAAAATTTATGTTTCTGTAAGAAGGAGTGGGAAAATATTGCCAAGTTAAGATATGACAGGCTTTATAAAGGTGTTGTGAGATTCTGGCAGGGCAGAAGGTGTTTGCATTACTCCAGTGTACAGGATGATCAGGATGCTTTCTTAATGTTTTATGGTTTAAAAGCATTTCCTGCTGAAAAGAAAGGCCAAATTTATAATTGCTAATAGACGCTAGGAATTTATGAAGTACCAGTACTAATGCATATCAGACAAGTAAGATATATAACAGTAAGATAATTAAAAATCTCAAACATTTATTAATCACCTTATTTAATTAATAAGGAAGATAAAGAAAAAAAAAATACAACTACAAACAAAGCCAACCAACTTGACCAGTTCATGCTCCAGCGAGCCAAGCAAACTCGCATACATACGCTATTATGGTCAAAAGTATGTGGACACCTGACATTCAACACCAATTTGTCAGCCTTCCCTAAACTATTGCCACAAAGTTAGAAGCACACAGTTGTCTAGAATGTCTTTGTATGCTGTAGTTTTAAGATTTCCCTTAACTGGAATTAAGTGGTCCAAACCTGTTCCACAAAGTGAGGTTCATAAAGACATGGTTTGCCAAGATTAGAATGGAACAATTTGAGTTGCCTGCACAGAGCCCTGACCTCAACCCCACTGAAGACTTTTGAGATGAAATGGAACGCTGACTGCACACCAGGCTTTCTCATCCAACATCAGTGCCTGACCTCACTAAAGCTGTTATGGTGGAAGGGGAACAAATCTCCACAGCCAATGCTATAAAATCTTGTGGAAATCCTTCTCAGATGATGATTATGACAGTAAATGGGTGTGATTGGGTGATATGGATGTAGTTGGTCAGGTGTCCACACACTTTTGGCCGTATAGTGTACCTGGACCATTTGTAGCTTGCGCATCATACAAAAGCAAATTATTTGTTATGGTAGGCTGCACTACATTAAGTGAATAAACCAATTTTTTTCCCCATATTCTTTCAGAATACCCTTATCAAAAATATTCCAAGTATCTTATTTGAAGGCTGTATCAACTACCCCTGAATGTACATTCATTCAACCTACATACATACCCTTATTAGGAGGCCAAGCACAGAAGGTGCATAGGAACCCTACTGGAAATGTATAGTTTCCTCTTCTTCTTCTTAATAATAATAATAATAATAATAATAGTGCAACAGGCAACACTATATTGTTATCTGATTTCTATGATATTTTATTAGGGTCCAAGCATGAAGTGCTTGTAACCCTATTGGAATTATGATTTTTCTTTTTCTTATAATTATTCTGATTCTTTGCTAAAACACGAAGGCAGTCCAAACTGTAAGTCGTAGAAACACCAAACTTTGTCAAATAATGCATAATTCCCACTGTTACTGAGCAAAGTAATGGGACCATCATCAGACTGATGGTGGTGCTATAGCGCAAGAATTTATGTTTTCTCTTATATCTTGAGAACTGCAAGTTGTATGTTCAAAATTCTATTTCCTTAAATCATGAAGGTTTTTTTTGTATCCAAATGGAACCTGAAAGGTGTATACAGTATAGGACAAGGTTCTGAGGACAAGGTTTTAATTACTTAAACATTGTGTCCTCTAGCTCCACCCAATCCAATTGCAATTGCATAATAAGCAAATCCTACTTTTGCAAACTAGTCCTAAGAATTTTGTCGGGTTGTCGCATATTTGTCAATATACTCATAAGAGTGTGAATCTTAACAATCAAAACATGTTGAAATTTGTAAACAGTATGGCCACCACATGCCAGTCAACCTGAGTGGGGTGGAGCTGTACTTTATGAATGCTTGCACAGAATTAGACAAAACTTGAAATGTATGGCAAAGGATTCTGAGGTGATATGCAAGATTTGGAGCAGAACCATTGGAAAAGGGATAGCGTTGAGTTGAAAAAGCTGTTTCTCAGAAACCGAAAGTTCAGTTGTTCTGAAATTTGGTGTGATGCATCAGTGTGCTAATCTGTATTTAAATGGATTTGTAATCACCTCTGAATTACTTCAAGAAAATGGTCACCTTCAGCCAATCAGCTTTCAGTAGGCATTTCACACAACTTGCATTGAAGTATTGGTATTGAGGTGTTGAGGTAAGGAATTTATTTAAAATTACACTATCCATTAGCACCCAGATGAGGATGGGTTCTCTCAAGGTTTCTTCCTCATATTGTCTCATATAAGGGAATTTTTTTTTTAATTTATTTACTTTGGTGGGTTACATTTGTGATTTATTGGAGTATAAATTCTTTTTTTGTTATTATACTCAAATTCTTGTAGCCATTTATTTGTTTATTTGTTTGTTTATTACTTACTGTCCCATGCTTTCCCTTACAGTTTATCAGAACTATTTCAAAGATGGAGCCAAAGTCTTAAGATTCCTGTGAGGGGACAAAAGGAGTTTTTACCAAACGACTCTGTGCAGCAAAAGGCATGTCTGCAGAAGACCCTTGACGAGCACTGGATGCTTGTGACAGAGGAACGAGTGGAACGAGTGTGAGTACACAATTTTAATTTTAATACTTTTTTCCTCTACTCTTTGGAAAATGACATGCCATTAATAAGAAAAATGTCACTGAATTATTTTGATGTATGTTTCACAAAGCCAGAATGTTAAGCTATTGAACAAAACCCTTTTTGTGTCATATCTGTGATTTGTTTGTTTGCTATAAAGTAAAAAGTCTGGGTGAACTTCCTCTAAGTGTGGCGATTCCATCATTTTTTCCAGGGGTTGTAGTTAGTCTGTGTATGTGTGTATGTGTATGTGTATGTGTGTATGTGTATGTGTGTATGTGTGTATGTGTGTATGTGTGTGTGTGTGTGTGTGTGTGTGTGTGTGAGCGCGTGCAGAAGCAGCAGCAATGTAAGCGGCATTGTATGCACACTGTGTATTTTATGTGAATCTGGAAGATTAAAAAATTATGTAATCTAGATGGCACATCAGAGCCAAAACATCCCTGTCACTTTGTAGTCCTGAGCTGCATCTCATATCGAAAACTCTGACCTTACTTTCAAATTTATTTTATTTAGAAATCTAGAAGGCTGGTACACAAAACAGACCTTTTGTAGTTTTGAATGTAACATAAAATGTTTTTAAATTTTAAACACTAACCGTATTAGGAAAACTATGAAGCTAGTGGGTGCAAGTGTTGAGGATGCAGAAGATAGGGATAGGTGGAGAGTGATGATTCGCTGTTACCCAGCCATAGTGCAATGTGTAAGTTTCCATTTGTAAGTAATAGATTTAATGGTGCTTCATGGGATGTTCAANGAAGATAGGGATAGGTGGAGAGTGATGATTCGCTGTGGAGACCCCTGAAGGGAAAAGCCGAAAGAAGAAGAAGAACCGTATTAGGAAAACTGGTTAGTGTTAGTACTCAATAACTGTGTAGAATAGTACATATGGATCCGATTTGAAAAACACTTTGCCTTGTGAGTTGCCACTATTTTCGCTGGTATTGACCCATGCAGTGCTATTAATTTCAATAGCCTTAATTTCTGAGGATGTAAAAAAAAAATATTGTTTCACAATTAATTTACACAATTTACTCAATTTTACTCAGTTTCTACTCAAACTTAATACTCAATATTTACTATTATTTACTATGAGATTTTGAGTTAATCAATAGTATCAATTAGGACAATATTTTAAAAACGAAATATTGTGGTAATTATTATATATGTTACCCAGCCATAGTGCAATGTGTAAGTTTCCATTTGTAAGTAATAGATTTAATGGTGCTTCATGGGATGTTCAATTTTTTTAGGTGTATTTATATTGAAATCACATAACACTTTAATTCCACACAGGTGGATACTGTTCAAATAATTATGTGACTTCTGATGGCAGCTGGTTGCACCAGAACTAATTTTAGGGCTTCAGAGCAACATTACTGTTTACTCGGTTTTATTCAATATGTAGAACGATTCTATGTATGTTTATAGAAATCCTTAAATCGTATGAGTTTAACAATGAAGCCGAATGTAACGTGGAATTTAAGGTCTGTTGTACTTTTGTGGATACAACTGCATAATTCTATGCACAGTTTGTTACACAGAACAACATGCCAACAGGGAAGACCACCACAAATTCCCCTGAATAAGTACTCTGTCTGCAGTGGACATCAGGAAAGCTCTGTCCAGAGTTAACCCACGGAAGTCCGTTGGTCCTAACAACATACCTTGCCGGGGCTCAGGGAAGGTGCTAACCAGCTTACAGATGTCTTAACAGACATCGTCAAAAAATCTTCCTGAGCCAAGCAGTTGTCCCTGCGTGCTTCAAGATGACAACCATCATCACTGTGCTAAAGAAAGTGTCTGTGACCTGCGTCAAGGACTTCCAGCCCATTGCACTCACACCCATCATCATGAAGAGCTTTGAGTAGCTAGTCATAAAACACATAAAGAACAGTCTTCCGAACACCCTGGACCCATTCCAGTGCACCTACTGTCCCAACCACTCAACAGAGGACTCCATATCTGCTGCTGTTCACCTGTCTCTGACCCACATGCACAAAAAGGACAATTATGTGAGGATGCTGTTCATAGACTTCAGTTCACACAATCATCCCTCAGCAGCTAATAGAAGAGCTGAGCCTGATGGGTTTGTCCACCTCCCTTTGCAACTGGATCCCAGACATTCTGACTTGGAGACTTCAGTCTGTCACAATCAGCAACACCACCTCCAGCACCACCTCACTGAACCCCGGCACACCCCAGGGCAGTCCACTACTGTTTACGCTGCTTAATCACAACTGTGCTGCAAAGTACAGCTCCAATCACAGCAAGTTTACTGATGATACTACAGTTGTGGGTGTCATCAGAAGCAATGATGAGTCAGCATACAGGGAGGAGGTGGAGCAGCTCACAGAGTGGTGTTGAGACAACAGTCTAACTTGTAATGTCAATAAGTCAAAAGAGATGACTAAATGGGCCCCTTGCCACTGCAGATCAATGGAAGAACTATGGAGAGAGTCCAAGGTTCCAAGTTTCTTGGTGTGCACATCTCTGAGGACCTCTCCTGGGCTCTCAACACAACCTGTCTAGCCAAGAAGGCTCAGCAGCATCTCTGCTTCCTACTGAGGTTGCAGAGAACTAACCTCTCCCCCTCCCATCCTAATCATCTTCTACAGAGAGACAATAGAGAGCCTTTGGACCATGGGAACTGCACAATTTCAGACTGCAAGGCCCTACAGCTAATTGGGAGGACAGCTGAGAATATTATTGGGGTCTCCACCAGCATTATGAACGACCCCTCCCACTCTTTTCATGGACATTTCACCCTCTGGCAGAAGGTACTGGAGCATTCATGCTGCCAACACCAGACTCCAAGATCTTCTTCGCTGAGGCCATCAGAATATTCGACACTCTGCTGACACCCAACAGTCATTATTGGACTTATTAAAACCTGGACTTTATGACTGCTGCTATTGGACACTTTTTACAATTATGACTCTCATCACTGCTGCTACTACAGTCCACTGCTGTTATCACAGTCAGCAGGTTACAGATAGTTGTTGCACTAGTTTTTCCATTCAGCACTGTTCTGTTCTCTTGTCCTGTCTCTCAATTGACTTAATTTGATCATGGTGATAGAAACCATGGTGATAGACTAAATTTCACAATTTAGGTCCAGCTGCATTGCTGATACTCAGTGCTGTTATTCCACAGATACACAGCCAAATATAAAATTGTGTTTTTTGTCTCATTTATTCCTAGTTGATTTATTCTTTTCCCTCATGTGTAGCGGGAACCTTGTGAATGCGGAATGGATCCCTGAGGAAAAGCTAGTGAAGCTGCAGTCTCCAGCAGTGAGTTCCACCAAAGAAGAATTAATTTTAACTGTTAATTCATGCCTTTGTTCTGTTAATTGAGACAGCATCTTTAACTCACTCTTCAAATTTGTTGCTAAAAAAATACAAACTAATTTAAAATTATTGGGGGAAAACTGCTAAGGCCAAGTTATCTTTCTGCATGGTAATGAGCGCATGTATAAACTATAAAGTTCTGTTGCAGGGAAAATTTTGGCAGACAATGGGATTTTGTGATCAAGGAAAGCAGTGCTTGTTTCCAGAGGAGGCTCTTTACCTCATGGAATGTGTAAGCACATACTCATTATGTTGCTAATAATGACTACAAGCCAGATAGGACAAGTTGGAATTTAAGATTAGATTATTACTGACCTCCAACCTTGCTACATTTTTGGCCATTAAGATTCGAGCACTTTATGCAATTCTGTCCTTTAGAAGTCATTAAATGTAAGTTCATGCTTTTTGTCATGTAATGGAATGTTGATCCCTTATTAAACATAACAGGGCAATGTGCAAGTATTCTACCAGGATCTACCTCTCTCCATCCAGGAGGGTTATGAAAGTTTTCTTTCTGCTGAAACTGTGACTTTACTTCAGTACCAGGTTAGTAGGAATTCACATTTGGTGTTTCAACTTAGATTCTTCCATTGGCATTGGTAGACCACACATAAGAGAGTTGTATTTTCTTATCCTTTTGGCTTTAAAATTTGCCTTAAAAATCAGTAGTCAAAACTAATTTGTAGACTCAATAAATATGGAGAAAATTAAATATAGAGTCAGTGGTCAGAGGCTATTCATGCATGCATTATAGCATGCAGGTTATACTTTTCAACAGCTCCTTGCATTAATAAAATTAATTGAAAAGAAAGTTTTTTGTCTGCATAAAGAAGAAAGATTCAGGATTCCCTGAACCTAATACATGAACAATGGCTTGCTACACCCTCCTCAGACTGCATGAGCATGTTGCATTAAATATTTGGTTATGATCAGCCAAATCTTTTCTGATTTTTAGTAGCTATGGATATAACATACATATTGGGACAAAAATTTTGGGACGTCTGCCTTTACATGCACATGAACTTTAATGACATCCCATTCTTAATCTGTAGGGTTTAATATGGAGTTGGCCCACCCTTTGCAGCTATAACAGCTTCAACTCTTTAGGAGTGTGTTTATGGGAATTTTTGACCATTCTTATAGAAGTGCATTTGTTAGATCATGCACTGCTTTTGGACGAGAAGGCCTGACTTGCAGTCTCCGCTCTAATTCATCCCAAAGGTGTTCTATCAGGTTGAAGTCAGGACTCTGTGCAGGCCAGTCAAGTTCCCCCACACCAAACTCGCTCATCCATGTCTTTATGGACGTTGCTTTGTGCACTGGTGCACAGTCATGTTGGAACAGGAAGGGGCTGTCCCCAAACTGTACCCACAAAGTTGGGAGCATGAAATTATCCAAAATGTCTTAGTGTGCTGAAGCATTAAGAGTTCCTTTCACTGGAACTAAGGGGCCAAGCCCAACCCCTGAAAAACAACCCCACACCATAACCCCCTCCACCAAACTTTACACTCAGCACAGTGCAGCCAGGCAAGTACCGTTCTCCTGGCAATCTCCAAACCCAGACTAATCCATCGGCTTGCCAGACAGAGAATCGTGATTTGTCACTCCAGAGAACACGTCTCACTGCTCTAGAGTCCAGTGGCGGCGCTTTACACCACTGCATCCGACGCTTTGCATTGCACTTGGCCATGGAAACCCATTCCATGAAGCTCTCTACGCACTGTTCTTGAGCTAATCTGAAGGCCACACGAAGTTTAGAGGTCTGTAACTATTGACTCTGCAGAAAGTTGGCGACTTCTGTGCGCCTCAGCATGTGCAGATCCTGCTCTGTGATTTTACGTGGCCTGCCATTTTGTGGCTGAGTTGCTGTTGTTCTCAATTGCTTTCACTTTGTTATAATACCACTAACAGTTGACTGTGGAATATTTAGTAGTGAGGAAATTTCACGAATGGACCATCACACTCATATGTGGGCCTTCCTCAAACTGTTGGAAAATATGGAATTATTGTTGTTGGAATTATTCCTGAATCTGGGAAATATGTAGATATGGATATTCAACAAGCACATATGGGTGTCATGGGCAGGTGTCCACAAACTTTTGGCCATATAGTGTGAATGATGTTGATAGAAATCAGTTTACAAATTCTAATTTGCCTGTAATAATTTGTAGTTGTATAAATCTTTCAGAAATTTTTATAGTGTTTCCTGTTTACATTTATAGCATTTGCAAGATGCGTTTATCCAGTGAGTGAGAAGTGTGGGAATTAGTACGAATTAGTATTAAATCAGTAGAAAATAGAGCATTTATTTCCTCTCCAGGGTAGGTTTATTGCTAAGTATTTAGTAAGGAGGTGGTTCTTCCATTTTTAGTTGAAGAGAGCTAGTGTATGGACAGCCAAGTGAAGTTAATTCAACCACCTGGGAGTTCTGAGTTCTCCCCAATATTCCCAGAGTAATCTTTTTGAATATGAATGTGACACTTGAGGAGAACTGAGGAGATGAAAGTCAGGCATGAGGAAGAGCGGTGCTGTATTTATTTTTCTTTTTTCTCTGTGCTTCTGGTATGGCATGGTAAATGAAACACTGTTTTTGACACACACATAGCCTTTATAGCTGTGACAAGGTGAAAAATATTTGATGTAAATAAGTAACAGACAATATAAGAATAATCAGTTAGATGATACAAATAAAAAGTAAATGCACCGCAATTTCAAAGTATGCATAGTTTGTCAAATCCACTCCAGAGAGAGTGGGAGAGTATTATGGTGTATTTTGTTCTGACTGGGCATATGAAGATCAGTTGGGTGCAATTTAAGATGAAGATGACATTACAAAACATCTTCCATAAACCATTATTCATAATCAGACTATGAAACATGAATACACAGATGTTTTTAGAAGCATCATAAATGTTATTAAATCCAAGGTTACACACATTTAGTCTGACCTTTTAAGTACTTGAGAAGCAACCTTTACCTTTGTGCCAGAAATATTTTGAAGCTTCCCCTCACACCCTCAGTGCTTGGTTGTTTTGACTATATTTAATTTTAGCTTTATGATTCTTATAAAATCCCTTTTTTTATAATTACCTTCTCACTATTACTAATTTTAGGTAATATATAAATGATCCTCTGAAATATGCTGTAGTTTTAAGACATGGTTATTAAAACTAGCTTTCATTTGCCTTCTCCTTTGTGCTCTTTGGTACAGACTTACTAAAGCAATAAACCATAATTTTCTTAATGAGTTTTCAGATTTTCTATCTGTAATTATACCTACTTCTGATAGACTATTGGTTCTGGGGGATTTAAATATTCATATCTCTTGTCCCACTGGAATTATGGTCGGTAAGTCATCTTAGGCAGCTCTGCAATACTCTTGATTTTCTATTGAAAATACTGATATTGACATTGCATGCTTTTCTGATCATATGCTGGTCACATTTAATGTCATTACCCAGTAAAATGTTCGATCTTAAAATTCTTGCATGTTGCTGTCAGTCTTTCAATTCCCTCACTGTTCCTCATTTTTCTTATGCATGTCTAAAGAGTCCTCAAGCGAGGCCTATTGTCGCTGCACCACATCAGTTGAGTGCATAATGGCATTTTATATTAATATATTTCTTAATATATTTCTCTTTTTATTTATTTTCAATGTCTTTTATATTTTCAGTATATCTTTCATGTATTTTTATTCATATGTTTTAGGCTCATAACCAGGTTTTATATTGTCTTAACTATGTACAGCACTTTTCAACTTTGGTTGTTGAAATGTACTTTATAAATAAACTACTTAGTTACTTACTAGATATATATGCCCAGTTGTATAGAAAAAAAAAAGCAACGCTTGTCTGGGGTGACCACTACTCTACACTGAGTAGTTCCTCTGCAGTCCAGGAAAATAGTCCAATCTATAGCCCACTATAGTCTGTAGTCCAAAACAGGGGAAAACAATAACTATGCCTATCTGGGGTGACCACTACCCTCCAATGAGTAGTTCCTCCATTTTTTTCAGAAAGTGTCTATATTCCGTAGGAAAATATAAAAGATGAATTTATTGTACCAATACTTACAAAAGACATTGCATTTCTTTTCTCAAGCTTGGCTCTTTTCCACTCAATAGGTGTTTGGTCATTTAAAGAGACTGGGATATGTGGTAAACCGATTTGATACTAGGTAACTCTACATATATCTGTATGTAGCTATACATATATTTCTATTTCTATCCAGACATGTAATGTCTCTGTCAGTTTCCTAAAATTGTCTTTCCTTTGTAATAGCTTGCCATCTTTATATAAACAACAGCTGAATCTGCACCTATCCAACAACAGACCAAGCAAGCAGCCGAAGAGGAAATGGAGCCAGAGTCCCAGTTTTAGGTAGCAATCCTTTTGCCAAAGTCTGCTGTGTGATGTCCTTGGTCACACATTCTCTTATCCATCATCTGGTTTACTTGATATTTTAAGATTTAAGCTTTTGGGAAATTGTGCTTACAGTTTTGTCTACCTAAAATCTTATACAGTTTTGCCAGTGGAAAACAGAAGAATTTTATTGACAAATCAATCATCTGTCTTGAACTCCACTGAGCACGTATTTCATTTACTGTGGATAACATTAAAAATCAAAAAGCCCTTAAATTAATCTGAAAGGTACCCACAATCTGGGTCACAGACTTAATGCTGTTATTAGTTGAATAGGATTGTCCAAATCATATGGGCATGAAGTATGAAATGGGCAGGTTCAGGTGATTTAGGTTAATTTAAAAAAAGCGGGTTTTTTTGGTTGTGGTACTCTTAGGTTCCACTTGTATATCTCTTCACACATTATGATTCTGCTCTTGTTTAGACTGTGCAATAAGAAAAGTACTGCATCTCTAGAGGAATCTGCAGGACAGCATGAAGGTGAAATTAAGACCAGTGTCCCATACAGCAGCGTGGAAGGTCCAGGCCAACTGCAAACACAACATGCCTTTCAGGATGAGATGATAAAGTCTGATCCAGAATTAGACAGAGCTCCAGGGAGGAACTGGTGGACAAATATATCAAGCCAACCACAGCCTGATTCATTCCAGACTTCAGTACGGTACTGGGACTTCAGCTGCATCTTTTTCCCAGACCTGGGCTCACTTAGCGTCAACTGTGCTTGCCTGCCCCCTCCTGATCCCAGCTTGCTCCCTGGTGCTCTGCAAGTACCTGAGTGCCACATGGCTCACTGGCACAGAAATATCAATTTGAAAGAGGAATATCGGTCCAAGCAAAAGCAGCAGATGGAGCAACACGGACAAAGATGTAACATTAATGATGACCAAGGTGTGCTTCGGTGCAGGAACTGGGTCGAGTATTTGGAGCTGTTGGAGAAAAGGAGAAGCCAGCAGCACAACAAACGTCCAACATACCTCAGGGAACAGGAGGTTATGCCTCTTTATCACCCCGGAAAGTGTAGTTCACATCGTGAGTGTTTCAATTGAAATGGCAGTAATATTAAAGCCCCAATCAGATCAGACCAAAATGTATACTTACAGTACAGGACCACTGTATGAGGAGGAGTCTGTAGTTATAGTTTTAATAAAACTTTTTATATCATCTCTACAGCTTATATTATCTCATAGCACTAATTTGACAGATTCATATCAAAATAGTCAAATAGCGCGTGAATACGGTAGGGATTAGCGGGCATTGGAAATCCCACTGGATCCACCAAAAAAAAGTTGTGGGTATGGGGTCTTTTTAGTTTCTTGCAGATGAGAGCAGGCAGTCAGAAATTAAAAATGTGAGACAAAGAGAGAATTCACTGGTTTCTAACCAGCTCTATTTCATATATATATAGGCGTTCATGCAGAACTGGGGTAAATATAGAACCTATAGCCTGTGCATATATGAAGTACTAGCTTATTAATAAGTTATGCCATTTTGGGGATTCCACTGTAGAGAAGCACATCCTTTTTCCAGAACGTATTAGGTGTTTGCAGAGGCTCTGTGGTGTTTAGTAGAAGATAAAGTCAATTTGTCTTATTTACAGGTTAAAATATGACTGCTGTCATACAAATGAGACCTGAACCGTGATTTAAACAAATAAGAATTTATTGATTTTAAACAATTAAGATTTTTTTTCCCTTTAATGAACACTGTGGCGATGGAGGTGTGGTTGATCATGGGCTGTGGACGCAGAGGAGAAGGGTTGCACTGTCAGGTAAACTTGATGATTCTCACCTGTGTGTTAATACTGCCAGTCTGCTTATGTGTTTTTTTTTTTGTTTTGTTTTTTTCCCTCAGTGAATATTGTGAACCAGAGAGAAAATGTCAAAGCTTAGTTCACACACACACACACACACACACACACACACACACACACACACACACACACGCAGCTATTTGATTCTGGTTTACAGCATTCACTGAACGAACAAACAAAGTAAACATAAGTAGATTGGTTGTAATAACACACAGCTGAGAATCACCAGGTTACCACCTCTGCATCAAAGCTCAAACATACTAGACAGATAATTTGTCTTAGAACAGGCTACCTCTAATCCAAGTCATTCACAACAAATGCGAACAATATTTGCCTCGATAATATTTTCAGAATAATTTAAGAACTAATATCTTATACAATACAAAGAACTAATACCTTATGCTAATACATTTGAGTCCTGATTTTAGCAGGATTGCTAAATATGTGTCAGATAGGGGAGCACAAAGATAAAATTTGACAGCCGATGACTAAAATAAGCCCTGCTTACAGTTCATGTAGACATCATGGAGTATATGATTGTAAAATATGCCAGAAATATAAAATTACTTTTATTTAAAGCTAGAAATGAACAAAATAAGCAATAATGCAGTTCAAGACTTTTCGTTTTTAGTTATAAGATTTACTTTAGTTGCTCTCTGAAATTGGAGCCTCTTGAAAAGCTGGTCAATAAACTGGTGTTTCATAAATAAAGCAAATTGGTATTTGATGAATAAAATGATTTATTTGATGTTCTTATCTTCATTGATTTCTCACTGTTAATTATGCAAATGCTGGCAAGCAATATTAGAGTACTTTGCATCATATCACAAGGAAATTACGATGCAAAAGATATCTGAGTATTGACAGTTTCTGGTTTTTGTGAACATTTTTTTCCTGCATTGTTTTTCTTCTCATTTCTTCTTTGTGTAGGTGAGCTGCTGGAGCAGGTCAACATTATTCAGTCTTATGATTTGCTTGTAGCTAACTCCAGGTACATGAAGATAATCATTCAATCATAATTCAAACATAATTCATTTGTATTTTACTATAGAAAACAGTGGTGTGATGCTTTGTCTCGGGTGTAGGAACTGTTCTATTTGATATATCACTTTAGCCTCTTCCCTCTTAGGTTACCCGGCTCAGACCAGTGGAGGATCAATTTCAACGTGTACCAGCCTGACACTGAGTTTAAGAAGAGTTACCCAGGAAAGCCCTATACCCGCTTGTGTGTTTGCAGGTAAACACAGACACAATATTATCAAACATTTTATTGTGTTGCAGAGGTGTTCAGACCTTTTTACTACGTGGCCCACTTCCCTGTTTTTTGAGATCTTAAGTATTCTTTTTATTTCAGTCTTTTTTTTTTTTAATCTTAGAAAACTGAAAGCACAATTTGTAACACTCTTTCCTGAGATTTTTTTTTCCTGAGATATATAAATATAGTTTATATGTTAACTAACATTAAATTAGTATAATGTTACATCAAACAAATTTATAGATTTTATTTCACATTAATGAACTCAATTCTCCATTTCCCTTGAGAGAAAATGAGCAATTTCAAGGGGTGTCACTTAATATCAGAGTTCAAAACACCTACATAACTGTCAGTCATTCCAGATTCATAGGTTGATTGGCTCATCTGCAGTTTTAAGGGAAAAAGAAGACTGCTCTTTGGGTATATTTTTGCATTCCAATACTACGATGTTAAAATGTCTATGCAAAATGTGCAAAGTTTGGAAGGTCTGATACAGTGATTTAGATATTTATATTTTGGTATTTTCCAACTGAATCTTCACCGACCTGCAATTCTTTCCCCACAGTTTGAATACCTCTGTTCTATTAATTGTACACTCAACTCCAGAATTGGTATTTGTCACTGGCATAAGCAAAAAATGTATAAAATAAATGTAAGTACTTAATAGTGACTGCTGTACGCAAATCAGTCTCATAAGTCTTTGCATATTAATGTTCAGGGCTTTAGTTATTAGTAAAATAATTAACGATAATTACATTGTTATGAATTTTTTTTCTCCAAATATCAATGGCCAGAAATCATTGATGATATAACTTAAGTATTAATTAAGAAATTATAAAAATGATCTGAAGATCAGAGTTCTGGAATAGTAGCTTGGCTTCAGTTTAGATCTGAGACAGCAAACACAAAATTGGTTCAATATGCAATATGGTTCAAAATTGGTAAAATAATATGTATTGAGCACACAAACCAGCAAAGCATTAATTATATTAATGCATATTAGAAATGGTATTAAATGTTCTAAATGAGTATATATTTTGATGAAAATAATATAAATGAGTTATAGATAGCCTAGAGCTTGAAAGTTTTGTTTCTGGTAAATTTCAAAGGAAGGGTTACAAGCCATGAAGGCACAGTGAATGGGCCTTTAAATAACTGGCGTGTATTTATAGAACTCTAGCTCCAGTTAATCGGTCCCAGTTTTTGAATGAATGAGTTAAAAATTGGAATAAGAGTGACTTGATGCACTTACTGTATTATCCACTGGATAACCAAAGAGTAACATCAGCAATGTCTGCCATGGTCTTACAGGTCTTTTGGTGTTGCTCAGCTCGCCAGTGCATTCCTTCTTTTTATTAATGTACCAAATTGTTGATTTGGCCGCTTCTAAATTTTCTGCTATCTCTCTGATAGGTCTGTTTCATTTTTCAGCCTAATGATGGCCTCCTTCACTTGCACCAACACCTCTCTGGACCACATAGTAAGAGTTCCCATGAACAGCTACCAAATCAACTCTACCTTTTGGAGTTTGTCATGAAATAATGAGGAAACAGGCCACATCTGGTCATTAAACCGCTTATCAGTCCATTGTCCAATTATCTTTGAACCTGTGAAAGTGGAGGTACTAAAAAAAATAAAATAAAAATATGGCTATAATTCCTAAACAATTAATGCAATTTTTTTTGTTAAATGTCTTGAATTAAAGCTGAAATTATACACTTCAATCACATCTTGATTGCTTCATTTCAAATCCACTGTGGTGGTGTATAGAGGCAAAATGAAAATTATGAAAATTGTGTCACTGTTCAATTACTTATGGACCTGACTATAAGTTGCATGACAAATAAAGGCTTCTTTTTTTCTTACTTACTTCTTCTAAAAACAGAGGGTGAGAGGATGACTCTTGAGTGGTTTTATTCCATGGGGGTATCAGGTGGATTTAATGGCATGAACCAAGTTCAAACCAGTTGACTGACCTTAGTTAACACTTGAAGTAACTTGGTAAGAGTGGCCAGTGTCTCCTTTTTAAATGTATTCCAATAACTGAACGAAAAGAGCATAAGAATCCACTTCTCTATTGAGATGGGTAACTTGCTGCAGCTGTCTGAAAATCATAGAGAGTGATTTTTTTTCCCCCTCAAAAAGTTTTTAGTTCAAATTGTGACTGCTATTTTCAGTTGGCACGTTACATTAACAACTTATACTAACATTGCTTTGATAAACATGATGGATTAGCCAATGTCAACTAGCAAGCGAATAGTAGCTCAGTCAGTCATGACTCAGGGCTCTGACAATGGTATAATCAATATACTTGAGCAGATTATACAAGAACAATTTAGCATTTTACATACAGTCAGGTCCATAAATATTTGGTCATTGACAGAGTTGTTATTTTAGCTGTCTACCACGGTATATTGGAGTGGAGTGAATTAAATAATGAATATGAGCTCAAAGTGCAGACTTTCAGCTATAATTTGAGCATATTTACAACCAAATGCTCAGCTAATTCCATAGCCAGGTGTGTGCTATTCCTTCAGATAAAAGGTCTAGAGTTTATGTCAAGTCCAAAGAGCCGTCAATGCCAGTGAAGAAAGCCGTAATGAGTCTGAAAAATCGAAACAGATTCATCAGATAGCACATAAAAGCATTAGGTGTGGCCAAATCAACTATTTGGTACATTCTTAAAAAGAAAGAACGGACTGGGGAGCTAAGGAACACCAAAAGGCCTGGACGACCATGGAAAACAAGTTTGGAGAATGACAAGAATTTCCATGCCTGGTTTAGAAAGAAAAAAAAAAAACACCTTCACAGTATTTAGCCTGATCAAGCACTCCTTTTAGAAGGTAGGCATATCTGTGTCAAGGTAACAATCAAGAGGAGACTTCACCAGAGTAAATAGAGAGTTTACCACAAGATATAAACCATTGGTAAGCCTCAAAAACATGAAGACCAGAATAGAATTGGCCAAAGTCATCTAAAAAGCCTGGAATAATGTCCTATGGACAGTTGTCTCAAGGTTTCTTCCTCTTATCGTCTCAGGGAGTTTTTCTTTGCCACTGTTGCCTCTGGCATGCTCATTAGTGATAAATACATTTATCACTAAAATGTATATCCTGAATGTATTTATTTATTTCTGTAAAGCTGCTTTGTGACAATGTCCATTGTTAAAGGTGTTATACAAATAAAATTGAATTGAATTAAGAGAGACAAAGATTAACTTGTACAGGAATTATGGGAAGATATGATTATGGAGAAGGGACGGATCTGCTCATGATCCAAATAATACCACCTCATCTTAAGGTGTGGGCATGAATGGTTGCCAGTAGAACCTGGTTCCCTTGTATTTATTAATTATGTTACTGCTGTTGGATGAATTCTGAAGTGTCTAGGGCTATATTATATGCTCAGACTCAGGCAAATGCTTCAAAACCCATTGGAAGCTGATTCACAGTGCAGGTGGACAATGACCGTAAGCACTCGATTTGTATGCAAACTATATGGCCAAAAGTTTGTGGACATAACCCTAACCCTAACCCTAACCCTAACCCTGTTCATTGAAATTTTTCAAAAAACATTTTAAAACAAGCACAGGAGGATTTCTTAAGGTGGTGCCCTTGCGAACGCAGACTATATTACAGTGATCACTAAAGCTTTGACAGAACACTCCAGATGTATACCTCTCTGGCCTATTAGTGAAGATAATGTCAATTAATGTACCAGATTCTATAGTCTTGGTGTTGTATCTCGTAGGAGCCTGCACAATCTGGGAAAAGTTTAAAGCATCCAGTTGTAATTGTAAGGATGATGGAGGGTCAAACATATCCCAATTCAAGTCCCCTAACAATATAAACTCAGGAGATGTAGGGAGCAATTGTTTCACTTAAAACAGTCAAAGAACATGCAGGAGCAGAGGGCAGTCTATAACAACCAGCTACAGTGATAAAGTTTTTGGATAAAGAGATTTTTAAAAGTATTAACTCAAACTGTTTAGCAACAGATTTTGAGGTAATTACAGAGCACTGTAAATTATCCTTACAATAGACAACAACCCGCCCACCTTCAGAAATTCTTGACGAAAAATATTGTAACCAGGAATGGAGACAGCAAAATTGGAAATAGATTTCTTAAGCCATGATTCAGAGATGACAAGAATATCAGGATTTGCAGTGTGAACATATGCGGTGAGCTCAGCAACTTTAGGAAGAAGACTAGTTATGATCAAATGCAAGACCTTTACACCTATAATGTATCTTTATACTTATAATGTACCAATAATTCTGGAGTTGACCATATGTAATATGTTTAGTGTCTATGCATGACATTTGCACCATGACTTTGTTCTTGACTTGTAAAATGAATTGTTTGAGGTTTCACTCTGCAACAGTGTCTTGAGCCTTTGTGTCTTCTTTGCATAGTTTTGATGCTCCAGTGCCAAACTTGCAAGTCTTGAAGCAGCTGTCCTTCCAAAGTGGAGATGTGTCTGTGACATTTGCAGTGGTGGACCATGGAGACATTTCCTTCTACTGCTTCAAGGAGTTTAAGCTGCCCATTGATGTCTATTGACAATTTTACAGAATATTTTTCAAATGCTTATTCATGGGGGGCTAAGAAAACACACAATGCAGATATGTATAAGAATGTCAAATAACATATTTTGCACAGTAATGGTACTTATAATAATGTTCAAATGAGGCAAACAAAGCCGTCATTACCTTTCTTCCATATTTAGAAAAGAAGGGTAGATCTGTTTTTTTTTTTTATTTAATTTTTTTTTGTAACGTTATTATAATCATTTTCAGTGTAATTGTAATAATTGTCTTGATTCACCCAAAATGCAAGAGCTTGCCCCACTTCTCAATTTAATGTACAGATCAGGAAAATTATCATGATTTTTTTTTTTTTTGTCTTTACTCAACCCCTCTGAAATTAATTCACCAACACCTTTATTAATCGTTTTAATTGTCTTACTTGTATAAAACACACTAGACGTTTATTTTAACTAGCATTTGAGCACGGAGATGTGAGCCTGCTGTGCAGTGGCGCATGCAGAACACAGGCCACTACAGATCTGCTGAGATTTCTAGATAATGGGAAAATGTTGAGTAGTTACTACAGGCTGTTTATTAATTTTAGCAAGTTCACTGCTAGATGTATTTGACCTGCAGACCTTGATACATGATTAAGATATAACTTGCCTCTCTTGCTGCTCATCATTATGGAATCCCCAAAATGGCAAACGTCATTAATAATGTGGTCTATTGAGTTTTTAAAAAAAAAAAAAAAATACTGATGACAAAATGATTATAGAGTGAGTTAAAACTGATAAATGAAACCCTATTTCAAACATGTAATAAAATCCTAAACAATAGCTAATGTCATTTTTCCAGTCAACTATAAGTTAATAATTCTATTCTTCTCACTGCTTACATACACTCACTGTCCACTTTATTAAGAACACCTGTAAATCTTCACAGTCATGCAGTTATCTAATCAGCCAATCGTGTGGCAGCAGTGCAATGCAAAAAAAAATCTTGCAGATACAGGTCAAGAGTTACTGTTCAAGAGTTCCTCCAGTCGAACTGCTGCCAAATGCCAACTCAATACCTGATATCAACTCCAGATCTTTTATCTGCTTCATTTGTCTTGAAGTAACGAGGGNATGGCTGTAATTCCTAAATGGTAAATGCCATATTTTTGTGGAACCTCTTAAAATAAAGCTGAAAGTCTACACTTCTATTACATTTTGATTGCTTTATTTAAAATATTCATTTAAAGTCCATTGTGGTGGTGTATAAAGGCAAAATCACAAAACTCATTATCATTGTCCAAATACTTCTGGACCTAACTGTATGTATTTATCTGCTTAATGTATCTATTAATATATTTATTAATGAAGCATGTGTTTACTTAAACCTGCCAAACCTTTAATAATTTAAATTAGCGAAACCCTCAAAAGAATTTTGAGAAATTTAAATAAAATTACACCACCTTTATGGGTAACATCACTTTGTTTTATTCCATATTTAAACACAGTTAACTAGCAGTACAGTAGATACATTTAATAGATTTCATGTACAGTCAGGTATAACAGGTATAAAAAGTGGAAGCCCTGGTAGTGAGGAAGGAGTTTGGGAATTCAACAACAAACTCTTACATCCAGTACCAGGTTACATGCTTGAAAAACATAGGACAAACATTGAATATGCTTTGCTTATAAACAAAAGTGTAAAATCAGATGCTTCAGTGACCAACAATGGGTATGATATAGAATTTATTTATTTTTTTTAAACATGTCTTTACAAATTCAAGATTGTGGCTGAAATCAGTCATGTAAAGCAGTCAAGTAAAACTGAAAGGCATACATGAAAATGAAGCTATCACAGGAGAGTCATAGAGTTCATTTCATTCATAAGAGGGTGCATCAGAATTAATATTTTCATTATTTTTTCATTATTTTTGTACATGAAAACTTTTCAAATAAAAGATAGATAGATAGATAGATAGATAGATAGATAGACACTTAAGTGTAGATAGTAAGGGTATAGTAAAAATTTTTATTCAGAGACATGAAATGACTCACTATTAGTGGCTATATTTGTATAAGCACCAATAGATGCATTATTTCATAGCAAGTAGACACAGAAATGCTATTTTAGGCTGCTGACTGTGAGACAAATCGGATCCTCTGAGAGTACAGTAGATCGATGAAGTAGAGCACCATGTTGGTAAAGGTGAATACTGCTACCACCAGCTTGCTGTCCCATGGGCATTTTCCCTGGGGACAATCATCTGGTCGCCCAGGAGAGCCATACTTTTTATCAAAACTGAAGACCGGCCACACCACAGCAGCACTCATGTACAGCAGAACTGCCAGGAAGGTGTATGTAATCACAAAGCGGTCAAAGGGCAGCCTCAAAACTACCGTCCTCCCTGAGACAGTCAGGACCACCACCACCACTGTGATGGCAAAGCACAAACTGTAGACCACTACACAGTACTGCGTGGGAATGTGGTGATGGTACTCACTGTCGTTTGCCAGAGCACCAAAGATGATACAAGCAATGAAGGCCTGAACTACCTTGAGCAGGCCTGACATGGTGGCCATGTAGCCCACCACATGGCCTGGCTTGGCCCGTGTGAGGAGGACCTCGGCACCATAGGCAAAAGAACAGATGCTGGAGCACACAGTAACAGCAATTCGGTAGTTGCGCACTTCACAGCCTTCAGCCGGGCAGTCATTGTTGAGGAAGTACACAGGGTACACAACAGAAGCTGTAATGTACATTAATGTGGCAAGCATGGCAAAGGCCACAGTGAAATTGTCCCAGGAGATGGGCACACAGCCATGCAGGCGAACCACATCAAGCACGAAGATCATCAATGTCATGGCGAAACAGAAGCACCACACAAACATGCAGAAGGTGCCATATGTGGCACTGAAGCCGGCGCTGTGAGCCACCAAAGCCATGGTGGTGCAGCCCAATATCAGTTGGCACATGCGAGCCACACCCAGCACAGATAGCACTGCCTCTCGGTTCAGGTAGTGGCCTCCATAGGGATCCATGAGCAGATCCTCCTGGTGCAGTCTGGATGGATTTAAATAGCTCTTCTTGTAGACAGAGTTACTCTGCCTCCACATATGACTCCACAGCCTTGCCCTCTTCCCAGCTCTTTTTTTAGATGCCCTTTAATTACCAATCTCCTTCAGTGCTTTCCTGACACACTGTGTGTGGTATCAGATTTTTAGTTGCGTTGCCTCACCCAAAGGTCTTACAAATAACTTCACAGTTGTATTTTAATATATTGATATGTAAAATTATTCTCATTTCTGTCACTTTTAAAAAAGAAAATATATTCAGTACCTTTGACTATGTATTGATAGTATTCATGACGTTCACCATATTTATGCTCAGTAAATTACCGTTGGTATAAAAAAAAAAAAGAAAAAGCTTCATCTGCCAACTTCAAGGTCTTGTCAGTGTAGTTCCCCTTAAAAAAAGAGAAGACTGCAGAAGGTCCTCATCCATGCCATAGAAGAGTTCCAAAAAGAGTGGATAAATGCCTTTCAAAAATATTAGGAAGATAGACAAAAATGTAACTTTTTCCTAACCTTGTTTCTGTGTCTGTCTTTCTCCTTCAAACTCTCCCACTTGAACTGCTAGGAAAAGTAGACAACTGTTGTACCAAGTTGTACCACACCAGCTCTATAAATAGGAACATATGTCTGTGTCAGGCAAGCGTGTATGTAGTTATCTTAGGGCGGGGACATGGTTTTGTCTGTGTAGAGACTAGAGGGCTACATTTATGTCTCCTAGAGGACTGGTTCATGCACATATAAACTTTTACTATATAACCTTTGAAATAGCACAGGGAAAATTGAAAATTGGCAAACATTTTTGTTATTGTTCTGATACCCCATAGATTTCTACCTTGTAGGCACATCAGAAAATAAAGTCTTTAGTTTTACATATTCAAACTTGTTTGTCTGAATTGAAAGGAGGCTATAGAGGAAAGGGACAGCAAACAGGAACTACACAGTGGATATAAACATCTACCATAAAATACACTTTGCAACACTAGCCATTCATATACGGTTGTGTTAACGGAAATGTTGGTCTCAAACTTTTACTTTGGGGTCTAAATTCCATTACAGAAAAATCACATACATTTCACATGTAATTGTGAGTAATATGTGATCCCATGTGGAAAACACATGTAGTTGCATTTCACCATGTTATGCCCTGACACTAGGTTGACATTTTCTTCACATTATTTTCTTTGCAAGCATATATCACCATGCCACACAATGCATACTTGTCTTCGAATTACTATATTTAACACAGCATTTTAAAGCTATGTTAAAATGTTGCAGTGATAGCTAACTAGTTAGCCAATTACATAAATACTAGTTCAATATTTTTGAATGAAATGATTGCACTCAAAAAATGACTTTCACCCTTCATAGATATGGCAAATATGTTCACGTTATTGAAATAAATCTCTATTGTAGATTTATATAAATACAAATACACATTTGTATTTAATAAGTTATAATAAAAACAAAATGTATAAATTATTTTGCGTATGATATTTATTACTGTAGACCTACGCAAAATAAATCGCTTTCATTTGGGCATCCCCCATTGCCCATGTGCAAGAAGCTCTCTTTTCTCCATTTCTTGCCTTTGGAAGTCCTTTTTTGGTAAGTAATACCAAATGTATATATTTATTAGTGGTGCAACGGATCAATAAATAGTGATGGGTCGTTCTTGAACGATTTGTTCATTTTGAACGAATCTTTAATGTGACTCGGGAAGAACGAGTCGTTTCGAGTCTTTCGTTCTTTTGTCACGTGACCACGTCCCGGATCAGTACCTCAGTCAGTAAAACTATAACGTAAAACTGTATTTGTTGTATGTTGGATCATATTGAGGAATTATCATAAAATTATCAAAAGATGTTTAATAAGCATTTTCTTAGAAATAAAAAAGGTCTGTCCATTTCTGTTACTATGTTTTTGTTACTGTTTCTTGAGGATCTTTGGTGTTATTTTA
>CM074957.1:15686167-15709825 GCA_037577455.1 Pangasius macronema | reverse complement strand
GAAAAAAGATTCGTTCATTTTGCTGAACGAGACTCAAAGGTCCGAGTCGGTAAAATGATCCGAACTTCCCATCACTACAACGCACCGCCCTTAGCATTCCCACCCCCTGTCCGTGATTTAGTCATATTTATTGTTACTTTCAGCTGTGACGTAACTTCATTCAAACAGTCAGAAAGGTAATGTGCTTAATATTTACTTCATGTGTCATTTGTTAGTGAATTACTGCCAACAGGTGTCTCAAAATAGCAGCATTAAATTGGACAATGCACACAGCAGTTTGTATGGTGGCCAGAAGGGCAAGGAACCGGTTTACACCATGCTTTTCTGCCCCTGCCTGTCTCTCTCTCTTTCTCTCCACACGGGGAACATCCCTTGCTCACCAGAGATGGCGCAAAGCCCGAACAGGTTTGTTGGCCATGCAAGGAATCATTTCCACTGCATACCAGTGAGTATCCAAGGGAGTACACAACAAGCCTTGGTGGAATTGGGGTGTAATCAAACATCAGTCCACCAAAACCTGATTCAATGCAAGGCTTTGGGAAGTGCATGTTTGGTGAATTGGCCCAGGACTGGAGATAAGGTACTTGTTTTACTACCTACGTCAAGCTCAAAATTACTCAAGAGGTGGCAAAGGCCCATTAAGGTTAAACAGGGACCTCATAGAACACCACATTGAGACTCCTCCAGGGGTGGTGGTACACAGCCGCCCATACCAGCTGCCTAAACACAAAAAAAACAAGGTTCAGGATGAACTCAAGGGTGTGCTTGAGGAGTCCCACAGTGATTGGAGCAGACCAGTGGTCTTGGTGCCCAAGGCCTCACAATGCATATCCCACTACTTATTTAGATGACAATCATTTATAGTAATTATTGGCTGCAGCATTTAGAACATCTTACAGCAAGGGCAACCTAGTGCTACCCATTTCCAGTCTTGCAGAGGAGTATAAGTGCACCAAGGCAAGGATTGGCATGATGCTGACAGAGTTGCACTATCTATGAAGGTAAGAAAACCTTAATTTTTAATATCTTGCATTCATTTTGCCTGTATCATTCATTGTCTATCATTTTTCTACATAATTTCCATTTCATTCAGTGCAAGTGTTCCAGTAATTAATGAGAGTCTGGATTCTTCTAGAAGCTTTCCAGCACAAGGACATTAATGGTAAAGTGCAGCTAGGAAGTGGAGACCTGAGCCTTGTAGCCAACAAGCCATGCCGGTACAAGGCTACTCCAGCTCAGCACTGCACTCTTGTGGTGGAGGAAATGTGTTGACATTACAGAGATTGTAAGAGCTGATTATGTATTTAAAAAAAAACTTGATCCACCTCATGGAGGACATTATTGTACAGTCATGGGAAATGGAAAGTACACCCACCTAGAACTCTGTGTTTTTATTTATCAGGGCCTAAAATCAATTGTGTGGTCCAACTTCTATAAACAAATAAATAATGAAAGGTAACAACAGAAAACACAACAGATTTCAATATGTAGTCATTAAACCAACATTCAGAAATCAGGTAGGAAAAAATAAGTATGCATTATAATTCAGTAACATGTAGAACCATCTTTAGCAATAACTAATTAAACTTTTTCTTTAGGAGTTTACCAGTCTCACACATCACACATGGCCCAGTCTTCTTTACAACCTGAGGGCATTCGTTTATGCACAGCTCTCTCAAAATCCTGCCACAGCATCTCAGTGGGGTTGAGGAGGACATGGACTTTGACTTGGCCATCCCAACAGCTTGATTTTTTTTCTTTTTAGCAATTCAGATGTTGATTTGCCGGTGTGCTTGGGATCGTTGACCTACTGCATGACCCATTGATGCATGATGACGGAACATCCCTGCCTTGGTATCATCTGTCAGAAGAATATTGTTCCAGAACTTTTGTGGTTTTGTGCTGCCATATTCTTTTTGGAAAGTAGGTACTTTTTCTTAGCCACCCTTCCATGAAAGCCATATTTGTTCAGTCTTTTTCTGATTGTGCTGTCATGAACATAAACATTTAATGTGCTTACAGAGGCCTGTAGGCCACATGATAAGGCTTTTGGGATTTTCTTTATTTCTGAGCATTAAATGGTCTGATCTTGGACAGAATTTGCTGGGATGCCCACTCCTGGGAAGATTGGCAACTGTATTGAAGGCTCTCCATTTGTAAACCATCCTTCTCAACTGTAGAATGGTGAATTCCAAATTGTTTGGAGATGGCCTTTTAACCATTCCCAGATAGATGTGCAGCAACAATTGCTTCTTTGAGGTAATGGCTAATGTCCTCTCTTCTTGACATGATGTAAACACACACCTGAGTGCTCCAGAACACCAAAGTGCCAAAAGTTATGCTTTTATAGAGATAGCCACACTTCTTGATGATTAACTAATCTTGTGTACTTATTTTTCCCACCTGGTTTCTGAATGTTGGTTTAGTTTTTTGTGATAAAATGACTACATATTGAAAAGATTGAAAGGTGTTGTCACCTGAGGTTATTTGTATTTTTATTTTAAGTTGGTGATGACCACACAACTGTTATTTAGGCCTGATAAATAAAGCATAAAATTGAATGAGGATATACTTTATTTTTCCTAAGACTATATTTTGGGGTAACATAACTAAACAACAAACCTGCGAATTTTACAAATTTTGTATATTTAAAAAATTCTGTATGCCAATAGATGAGCAAGATGAGCACAGACTGGGTGTAAGCAGGCTGTAAGCAACAAGCTTATTGCTTAGCAGTAATACAAAAAATATTCTTGTGTATATGAGCAGTTACAAAAGACTACGGTCATTTGTCTGTGCTAAGTTCTTGCCTCTCATTTAACACATCAACACATCAGACCTCAGCAAATAAATAGTTTCTTACTCTATCTTACCCCTAACAGATCAACTAACATTCATGGCATTTTTATGTAATAAACATAAATCAATGTAATGAGTCATCTAAAAGGATGATTGTCTGAAAGTGTTATTGTAGTGTGGGTTGGGGCTGCTTCTTTGCTCCATTCCCTGTGTTTGGCAATTTATTTGTGTATTTCATGTTCCATACGTATTCATTAGTGTGTGTGTGTGTGTGTGTGTGTGTGTGTGTGTGTGTGTGTGTGTGTATATATATATATATATATATATATTATATATATATATATATATATAAACTGTGCAAAAGTCTTAGGCACATCCAAAGAAATGCTATAGAGCAAAGATGCCTTCAAAAATAATGAAATTAAATGTTTCTTCATAAAAAATACTATAAAGAGCAGTAAACAGTAATAAATGAAACAAAGTCAATATTTGGTGCAACGAACCTTTGCTTTAAAAAACAAAGTAGTCTCGGGTACAATTTGCACAGTTTTATAAGGAAATTAGCTAAGTTTTACTGAGCATTTTGAGGAACCAGCCACAGTTCTTCTGGAGACTTTGAAGGTCACACTTGCTTCTTATTTTTGCAGCAAAACCCAGAAGCCTTCATTATGTTTTTTTGTCTGAAAAGTGGTCTCTCATGTAATATGCTGCTTTCTTTACTGGCATACAAACATGACAGGGTTAAAGGCCTTGCTCAAGGGCCCAGCAGTGGCAGCTTCTGATCAGTAGTTCAATGACTTAACCACTGAGCTACCACTGCCACTGAGCATGTACAACTAATGTACAAATTAAATCTAAAAAGTCATAAAACTCTATAACAAAGTTTGTACTTAAAAAAAATAAAAAATAGAGTTCCTAAGACTTTTGCACATTACTGTATATATATATATATATATATATATATATATATTTTTTTTTTTTTTTGTAGTATGCTAGAATGCTGCTCTGGAGTTAACATAGGTTGCTCACAGTTCAATGCATGGACTTAGGCTGTACTCCCATTCTGTGCCACCTGAGCAAGAGTGTCAACATACAGTCAACTGTAAACTCCAGCAAAATAAGAAAGTTATACATTTTCCATCACTTATCTTAAGGCATTGGTGAGTGCTGGTTTGTCAGCTTACCTGTACTGCAAGATTTTCAGTTAACACCTGAGCTAACTTCTGGTCATGATCTCGTGGCTTCCACTTTATGCGCTCGTGACTTACTCATTTTTAAAACTCAAGTAGATTTAAAAATCCAGCAAACAAGACATTAAATTCTGCATGCTGGATGTAGTGCTAGATCAAACCTCGCAATTAGAAAAAACATTGTTTCATCATGCAGGCTATGACAGGACACCATTGATGTTGGTTTTTATATGCTGTATATATTTTAGAAGACCAAGCTATCAAGACAAATTGAGCAAAATGACTAATTCTACAAAGAAAGACAGCTAAAGAATTCCAAATGTGTGTTCCAGACTGAATGCCAACTCCTGCGTTTGCTTCTTTTCATATTCTTTTTGCTTTCTCTTTCTTTTCTGGCTTTCAGTTCTCTTCACTTTGAATAACAATTCAAAATAAACTTGTGCCCCACACAAAAAAAAAGTCCCACACTAATGAGATGGGGCCCCCAAATGGGGCAATTCTGGTATAGTGTGGTACATCAGAGGTTTCGGGAGAGTTCTGTGCTTTTTCATGGACATGGTATCAGCTTTCAGGGGTCCCCTCAAAACTCAGGGCCCCAAGCAATTGCCCATCCAGTAGCTATGCCAATGTCTGCAATTAATAAGTAAATTTAGGTTGTGTTAAAAAAAGACTATTGCTATAGCTGTATCAGTAATTTATTATTTTTTTTAAATCTGCATCAGTTTTGGCAACTAGACTGTCCAATAATAACTAACCAAATTCTAGACTCCACACTGACCCAACACATCTTTAAAGAATGTACTATGTTTTTTTTTTAATAATAACTTTTGTGGTACACAATAGTGACATTTTGCATAGCTTGTCCTTCTATTTATATCAAACCCAAATGTGTGTCTGTGGCTTAAAAAGGGGACTTTATATTGCTTCTTAACTATTTGGTTAATTAACTTCTTTTTCTGCAGTCTCCTAAACTGACCCATTTCCTACCACAAACATCACAAAACCACCTCCTCTCCTGGTATCTCTCAACATCATATTTCCAGAAAACTGGTTCCTAGCATTCAGACATTTTAGGAAATTAACAATGCAATTAAAACAACAAAAAGTTACAGCAATACTGTATGTTTTAAGTCAATATATTTAATAATAATCAACATGTTTAAGCATATGCATGACTGTTCTATTATATTTTCCATTCACCCTGAGGAAAAAAAAATAAATTAGGTAATGTAGGTAATTGTAATGTTTCAACACACAACCGCCATGTGGAGTGCCATCAACTGAAATGCAATACTCTTACTATACAATGATAATTTCTTTTTTCTTTTTTTTTTTTAACAATTTCCTGGAGATATATCATTGAGGGTTTAGGAATTTGTTAATCCCTGACTTTTGCTGCTCATTTTGCTTGTGTCTCTTCAGTTGGCGGTATGCGTGGACCACCCTTTCATGTTCTTCCTCAATTATCTTCTGCCTTGCCATAGATGGCTTAACTGTTGAGACATCAGTGTGGCCAAGTATAGAACTCAGAAGAAGGCTGTTGGATGCTCTCTAGAGAAATTTGCCAAACATAAAAATATTACTATCAATAAAGACAGAATAATTTATACACCAGTATACAATTGCTGGAAGTTAATGCTGACTATGATCCCCATATGCAGCAAATGGTGATGCACTGTGTGTTCCGACACCTTTCTATGAATCACCAGCATTTTTCAGCAATTTGTTCTACAGTAGCTCTTCTGTGGGTTCAGACCAGACAGGCTAGCCTTCGCTCCCCACGAGCATCAGTGGGCCTTGGGTGCCCCTACCCTGTCGCCGGTTCACCAGCTGTCCTTCGTTTGTCCACTTTTGGTAAGTACTAACCACTGCATACCGGGAACACCCCACAAGACCTGCCATTTTGGAGATGCCCCAGCCCAATTGTCTATCCATCACAATTTGGCCCTTGTCAAAGTCACTCAGTTCTAAATTTTGAGAACTGACTGCTCAGTTGCTGCCTCCCACCCTTTGACAGGTACCATTATCAATGTCACTTCTGTTAATGGTTTTAATGTTGTGGCTACCATTTAGTATGTGCATGTTTTATAATTTTTTATTTTGACAAATTACCTTCCCCTAAACGAAGACAAGGATTCAGATGTAGCTTACCTGAGTTTTCACAGGAGCTTTCTTTGGTTTGACAGTCAGTGATGGAGGTGCTAAGGCAACCTCTCCAAACTGTATTTTATCTTTAAGAAGAAAACAAATAAAACATAAAATTTCAAATTGTACATAATGTTAGCGTATATGATGTTAATGAGTTCCTTTTTAATGAGTACATGCCTTCAAATATATTTTTTTCTACATGCTCCTTTGGCTTGACTTTTTTCCTATGCAGCCATCTTCCTCTATTTAACCTTAATAGAAAGCACACACAAAATGTGAAAAAAACAAACAAAACAAAAACACACAAAAAAAACTCAAGCAATCACAAAGTCTTCAGCAATAACAATAATGGGTACAAATATACATAAGCAGATCTAGACATCAAACCAGTATGCCACTAACAATTTTTTTTTAATCTCTTTGTTTGAAGTTGTTGCCTTCTCCTCCAGGTGTTGTTCAGGACATCTCTCTGGCTGGTTTTTGGTGAGAAAGAAAACATGCTGCGTTTCTTGTGACATGCGTCGCAGGTAAGCTTTCTTTGACTCTTGCTTTCGCCTCCGAAAGTGTGGAACTCTGATGTGTTCCTGCTCACAGATTTCCATGTGTACTTTGGGCTTATATGCTACAGTAAAAATGGACAAGAGAGTCAAAAAGGCAATCCTGGCCATACAAAACTTTTGGAATACACATCTTAGAGACTGAAATTCCTAAATGTGTAAACTACTAGTAATATCACACTTACATATTTTTGAGTATGTAGCAGTACTGAGGAATAAACAGTAAAACTATAGCATGTCTTATACTCTCCACTAGTCAACATGAATGCCTTTTACTGACCATAGAGGCATTACTTATATTTTTGTACCTTTACCTGAGAGAAGAGCTTTTAGCAAAATGACTCACTAAACAGAAACGAGGAAACTAAGCATGCAAATTTTTGCCAGACCACCGTGGGCTGCATAGCACAAGCGTAAGCAGATACATGTATATCACAGAATGTCCCTGGTATCACTCACTGCTTGCTAGCTAAGGGCAGCAAGATTGAAATTTGGCTAGCTAGACTCCTTGCACACGCACATTACAACAATCAGTGAGCTAAAATGCTTCTTCTCAAAAGCTCACTGAATTTACTTAATTCAACTGAGTACATCAGTTCCATGTGAATGAACTGCGTTACATTAACACACACCCCCCATGTTTTCATACATCCAACATGATTTGATTCTGTATATTTAAAGCCCTGAATAAAATTGCTCACCCCAGCATAGGATTGAACCCAGGTCACTGGGATAGTAAGGCAGCAACATTTACCACTACACTAGCCTAGCCCCAAATGCTTTACTCACCTTAGTTTAATACTAGTTATTTCTTCTGGTCAGCATGCTAATCCTCACATAATGTAATTGGATCATGTAAATGCTGCATTTACTGATTACACTCACAGACAACATTATATGTTGTATACTGTAATGAGAAACTTGTTTAAATTAAATTTAATATTTTTACATTTATATTTGAAACTTAATCTTATGTAAACTACACGTAATATGTTTTCTTAAATCTGACTGACCACAGATTATTTTTTTCCCCCAGTGTAGCTAGACCCCTCGCACATGCATGTTTCAACAATTGGACTCAGTCAGTCAGTCAAAATGCCTCTTCTAGGCCAAGATTAAGACTGAAAAAATGATTGAGACTGATTTAGAGCCAGAGTCATGAACAACTGTACTGGTCCTGTAATCCATACCTCTCATGATTTTCTTCAGTTGATTGGATCCCATATTCATTTTCTCTCTACTTTTCATAATTGCACGCAGTTTAAAAGGTATCTGTTCCAGATGTTCTTCCAGTTGAGGTTTCACATCTTTCTTCAACTTCTTGCTAAAGGAAAAAAAATGAACTAAATTAACATTAAACAAGCCTTAAATTTGATAATTTAAATAATTTGATAATGGATGGAAATAAATTTCATTATCAATTAATTGGACCATGTTATGAAACACAGTCGCATGTGCTACGTCACTTAGACTAAAACAGATTTCATAGAAATTATTGCGCACAGAGAAAACAGTATGAATTCCTCTAAAGTATAGGAACACTTTACACTACACTATGCTAGCATAATGACAACTTGTGTTTTCATGTGAGTAATATCTGAATCATGCTTATTAACCACTATGTACTCTTCAGATTTATCCTGCCACTGTATTGCATATTTACGTTATGATTTATTTCTTTGCTGCCCTATTATAAAACATCATTTTGTGTTACTTTGCCCAAAAAAGTTGGCAGCTAGACAGTCGTGCGTGTGAGTGAAATACACACATATTTTTATACACACACACACACACACACAGTATATATACACACAGACATATAGTTCACGCTAAAAGTATTGAAATGACAATGCCCCTCTTTATAGTTTGTGTTTTTTTTTTTTTTTAAATTTATTTGACCCTGACCTGACCTACCACACTCATTTAACTATAATGTGTCAGTTAGTATCCATCCCTCAACGTTAACAGACCACCACACTATTTTCCTCTCTACTCCTTTATCCACAGGACACTCAAATACTAGTTTTAGAGCTTCTTATTGGAAAATGAACTCCTCTCTGCTTAAGCATGATGAATTGAAAAAAAGAACTTCCTTTTTGATACTATTGGGCCAAAGCTTCATCATCTGACAAAAAATTTAGTTTTAATTGGGAGTTAGTAAAATATGAAATAGGATTGTGTGTTAGGCATTTCAGCAGCAATTTGGCAAAACAGAGAAGGTACCAAGAGGAAACGGTAATTTCAAAGATCATAACACTTCAGAGCAAAATTCAGGAAGACTTAACAGAAACTGATTTAACAGAATTTGAAGAGCTTCAATCTAAATTAGATGATATTTATAAATACAAAGCTGAAGGTTCCTACGTTCGTTCTAGGAGGAAATGGTTAGAAGAAAGAGAACAAAGCTCTGCTTATTTTTTTTTAGAATGGAGAAACATAATTTTAGGAATCTTACTAATGATTCTTTGCAAGTTAATGGTACTTTGGCAGATAATCCTAAGGAAATTGCCTCTTTCTGTAGTAGCTTCTATTCAGAACTCTATAAGTCTAATTATTGCAAAGAATCTGCCTCTCTTTTCTTTCAGTCTTTAAATGAAGTTAATCTAATATCTGGAGATGAGCAGTTTGCCTGTAATAAAACTATAAATATTACTGAAATAATTAACGTTATTGAAGGCCTTACAAATAACAAATCTCCTGGCACGGATGGCCTAACAGCTGAATTTTACAAATGTTTTGTGGAGGAATTGGCACCATCCTGTTAGAGATGTTTTTGGAGAGTATTCAGTCAGAAAATCTGCCTCCAAGTTTAACACAAGGGCTACTAACTCTAATACCTAAACCCAAATAAGATACTTCTCTGATAGATAATTGGCAGCCTATCTGTCTGCTTAACAATGTTTATAAAATATTAGCTTGGATTCTAGCTAAAAGACTTAAGAGTGTTTTAAAGTCTGTTATTGACAAGACTCAATCAGGATTCATGCCAAAAAGACACATAACTAATAATATCCGACTTGTTTTAGATTTATTAGATTATTCTGAGTTAGTTAATGATGACAGTTTTATTCTCTTTGTAGATTTCTACAAAGCACTGTCTACTTTGACTCTCTCAATCACAAATTTATTTTTTATCTCTCAAAAAGCCTGGATTTGGTGATCAATTCTGTAAATTTATAAGAACTCTCTACAATGACGCCAATTGCTCTATCAATCTTAAAAGGGGTACCTCTCCCAGATTTCCGTTTGGAAACAGGAGACATTATGTCAAAAAATCTGTTGTTATAAATAAATATGAATGTGGTGGTTTAAATTTTTTAGATTTTGCCTCTTTAAATAATACTTTTAAGATAAATTGGTTAAAGCAGTATTTAACAAATTCTGATTCATTTTGGAATATTCTTCCTAAAATTGTTTTCTCTAAGGTGGGAGGTCTCCCTTTCTTATGGTTATGTAATTACAATAACACTAAACTGCCCCTTAAAATGTCAAATTTTCATAAACAAGCACTTTTGGCATGGCATCTGATTTATAAACATAATTTTAGTTATTTGGAATAATGGTGATATTCTTTATAAAAGTAAATCTTTGTTTTTCCCAAATTGGGTCAACAATAATATTATTCTAGTTTCTCAGTTAATAAATTCTGATGGTTACTTATATTCTTATTCAGAGTTTCTGAGTAAATATAATATTCCTGTCACTCCTCGAGAGTTCGCCATTGTAATGGATGCCATTCCCTGTGGGGCCATAACTCTTCTCAAGGGCTCGGCTAGATCCCAGTTTTCTTTGTCGATGATTCATCCTTTTGACACAGTGATTGGGAAGATTTATTTATTTTTTTTGTCTACAGAACAAAAGAATCAGACAACTGTTCTAGGCTGAGATAACTTTTCTCCCATACATTATGTCTCACTGGAATGGCCCATACGAAAACATTGCATGGAAGAAAGTGTGGACTTTGTCAACTAAATATTTAATAACTAATAAGGTTAAAGATGGTTAAATTACTTCACCTTTTCTACCATGTTAAGCTCTATGTGAAAAAAATGTTTCCAGATATTGATTCTCTATGCTCCTTTTGTGGGGCTGATGATGAATCTGTGTCATCTTTTTTGGGAATGTACATTTACTAATTTATTTTGGATTTCTGTTTTTTTCTGCTTTTTCCTCACAAAGTTTCTCTTTGTTATATAAATTTGTTTTATTAGGTTGTCATAACTTTACTAAAGAAGACAATGACAAATATTTTTGATAAATTTATTTATTGTTCTTGCAATTTTTTTTTTTTTTTACACAAGTTTCAAGGTGCTAAGCCCTACTTTCCTGTTTTCTGTAAGGACCTTAAATCCTACCTGGACACACTTCTTACATCCAACAATTCCAAAGCCCTTAAAACTGTCTCAATATGTTATTCTTATAATATTTTCCTGATTTTGTAACAAGTAATTGTATTCTCAGTTATACTCACCCCAGCATTGCTTTTTGTATGTTCTTTATGGCAATAAAAAAAAAAAAAAAAAAAAAAAAAAATTGTTTTGAATGCTGCTTGTCCAATTAAATTAGTGGACCGAAACTAACTGTTGTATAAATATAGTTATACCACATCACGGTTGAATTCTCTAATTTGATTGGTTGTCAGATGTGTATTATTTTTGTATAACCACATAAATCGGATAGTAGCTTCTGCTGAAACAAATGGTTTATATATTTTTATAGTAACGGCTAATACACTAATATTCCACATAATCAAAGATTATTAATAAACAGTTTTTAATAACGTTGTTTAACAAAGAAAAACATATACTCAGTGATGTGGTGAAATGTTTTGTTTTGTTAGGTGACATTTGTTTACAATTTATAGAGGAAGTCTTGGTGTCAGCATTTTTTTCTGAGAAAGAGAGAGACAGACAGAGAGACAGACAGACAGAGAGACAAACAGACAGAGAGAGAGATTGAGAGAGACAGACAGACAGAGAGAGAGAGAGAGAGAGACAGACAGACAGAGAGAGAGAGACAGACAGACAGAGAGACAGACAGACAGACAGAGAGAGACAGAGAGAGAGAGAGAGAGAGAGAGAGAGAGAGAGACAGACAGACAGACAGACACAGAGAGACAGACAGACAGAGAGGTGCTGGTAAGGTGACGACTGTTTATGGCGGCTATAACGTAGGTAATAACAGGAACTAAGTTGTCTCACGTACGTAACACGGTATTAAATCATAACTACAGACTGTTAAAATGCGCGATGTGTCGTTCATTGTTAAATTAATCACCGTAAATACTCCGCTTTGCGTTGCATGTTATGTCTTACATAATACGTAACTGTGAATAGAACCAGCGCGTGCTAAGTTTACGACTAGCACTTAAAACACCTGAAAGCTGAGATTCATCTAGAAATACAACTGAATATTGGTCCACGTATTGTAATAATTCCTACCTTGGATTCCGTTCTTCTCTTTGCTGATCAGAGAATTTTGAAGCTTTAGTTCGACTGTTTTTAACCATGTTAGCAGCTTCTTCCTTCGCAGTGTAGTTTCCCGATCCGGGTCCCCAGGCATATTTTGTGCTTTATGACTGGTTACCCAGACTGCGTCCCCTGCACGATTCGCAAAACGCATGCGCAGTGTATATTAGTCAGCGAACACGTGTTAGGTAGCGATGCTGCCCGATCTGTACCATGCATGCGTTAATCGTTTACAGCCTGAGTAAATCCGTCGCGCATGCGCAAAAACCGGGTGACGAAACTTGCTCGCCACGGTTATTACGTACAAAAACAAACCAATACGAACATTTATTATACCAAAAGAAAACTTTTATTATGATGTTGAAAACTTTTATTATGGATAGATGATGATCTAAACTTCCTCCATTTGGCTTCCATGAAAAATCATTTAACTGATTAAGAGAATTTTTATATTTTTTCCAATTTTATATTCAAAGTGGGCAGTCTCCAATCTTTTTGTTATATAACAACATACTAAAACTACCAATTAAGCTATTCAATTTCCAAAAACAAATATTTTAATTTTATTCAGATTTTTGAATCTGTGAAATTCCAGCTACTAAAATATAATTTGCAGTCATAATTGATGCTTTTCCTTAATTCCTCTCCTTAGTGTTGCATCGAGGGAGCCTGAGACGCATCAGGGTTCCAGATCAGCGTTACCACCTCCATGACGGAACACTGCTACTGACCATATAGAAGGAAGGCCCTGGCCAGATATATGCAGACTATAATCCACTTGTCTTTATCAACAACGATGCAGAATCTGATTTTTTTAAAAATAATTTTTAGAATAAACATAAACTGTTTGCAAATGTTATCCTGTGTTTGTCTTCCTTTTATGTTGCAGTCACACAAGCCAGCACATTTAAGAGAATAAAAAGACTTCTTTGAACTTGGTGAAACATGTAAATGTGTTTATTCCAATAACAGCAGTAGCGAGGCACACATGAAAAGTACTTTGGATTCAGCAGAGTCAGACCGATGACTTCCTTTATCTTGCATGTAGCTGTACTCACCACCTTCTGTTCCAGACAGCTGGAGACCACAGTCTGTTGTAAAACATTGTTTTAAAAGTCAGAGTTTTCTTGTCTCTGGTGAAAGATTAATTACATAGGACTAAACTCTGGTAATGTTCTGTGCCCAAAAAAATAAAACTAAAAATAAAAAATAATTCCTGCCCATTATTCTTGTCTTTAAGTAGCATATCTTTTTGAGCAAATCATTATCATCATTTTATTTTTTCATTTTTTACAATTTTGAAAAAAGAAACAAATGCATATGGACATTCAAACATTCCAGTATTTAAAAAAATCAGCCACTAATGATCTAATTCCATTCTAAGTGGATGTCTTGTTACCAAAAAAAAAAAAAAAAAAATCACACCACATTCAAATATAATTGCAGCAGGCTGACGAAGGCTCATGAATATGCACCCTTGCAACATTATCATTTACTCTTGCAACAACAGATGTGTTGTTTAAGCTAATTTAAGATATCTTCCTACATGTAGTGGGGTTTGAATGAAATTACTTTAACTTGGGATAGGTATGGTACTTAGGCTTAGTGTGACTGGGTCTTGTATCTGCTACCATCTCTGGCAGCATCTTTTGTTCACTTATATGAGACAGTGTCAAACAGAAAGCTCTGAACTGAAAAAGAAACTGGTACTGCTATGTACATTACAAAAATTTTAGACTGTTGGAATAGACAAGTATTAAAAATAATCTTAATGTTTATGATAGTTTGTCCAATTACTTTTGAGCCTGTGAAAATGGAGGGACTATGAAAAAAAAGTCTGTAATTCCTAAATGGTTAATAACTGAATATTTGAATAAAAGCTGAAAGTCTTCAGTTCATTCACATCTTGATTACTTCATTTCAGATCCATTGTGGTGGTATACAGAGTAAAATTATGAAAATTGTGTCACTGTCCAAATACATATAGACCTGACTGTAAATCATGTCAAACTTTGACGTGATGCAGCAACCAGCTAAATATTATTGTTGTGAACCCTGTCAGTTAGGAGGTGTGTTGGTTATGGATAAACCACAAGGGTTTCCAGGCACTCCGGACCAACATGAATCTGGTAGGACCTCGGCAAGAAGATTTTTAAAGAGAATGATGGTTATATACTATGATGGTATATACTATTTACATACCAATGTTAGTATTGTGTAAATGTGGTTGGCCCCAAAATGTGTAGCAGTTTATTGCTTTATTGTCAGTCATTTGTTCCTTTATAAACCTTATCAGTATGGTTTCAGAGGTTGATCAATGCTGGTATTTTTCAATACATACACTTAGATGCACTACTTTGTATAGCTGAGTTCTCTTCCATCATACATTGACTCCTGTTAATTAATATTTATTTCTTAAATAATACTTTTGGTTAGTGGATTGGTTCTGCACTCTATTTATTATTATTTTTCTTTTTTTAGAAAAGGCAACAACCACCTGTAATTTTATGTAACAGCTGACAGCAATTCTCTGTAAAGCATGCATTTCCTTTTGTAAGGTTTTTAAATTTCATCATTGCTGGTGAAAATCTGCTTTTGCAAGCTACCTGCTGAACATTTCATAATGTAGATTGTTCTGTGTGCTGCCTAAAAAGTAAAGACACCAATGGTGCACATAAAAATTACTTAGCACAGTAGTATATGGTTTAGAGTATGGTTTGTGGGCCAAATAACATTAGTCAGTATAACTGACCATTAGAATGACCTGTTCAAGCATGATGTATACATAAAAAATTGCAACCAAATCAGACACCCCTGACACAGTTGGCTTTGTGTGTGATTACAGGATTGTCAGATCCTATAAGCATTCATACATGAATCGGATAATTTCACTTTATTAATACATGCATTCAACCTTTGCCAACACCTATGTCCATTGTTGTTGTTTTTTGGCAGGAGGGAAAGTGCCTTTTTAAACACCTATGAATTTCCCCCTACATGTACTACATGATGAAATAACAGGACCCTTGTTACTCATGTTATAATTACTTCCCCAGGGACTTTCATAGAGAGTTCTGGCTGGAAGTACCTGCTTAAACACAAACACAGTTAATCCATTAAAGTGATTCCCAAAAACAGATTAAGTCCCACTATGGGTTAAAATCATTGCACTTTGCATAATATAAAATCTGTGTTTCCAACCACAGAAAGTTTAGCCTAATGATGGACAATTCCACAACAGCAAGGTAACTGTTTGGTCATTCATTGACACAGATATTGTTTATATATGTTAACATGTATATTGTTTATATACACAACTGCACAAAATGCTTTTGCATCTGTCCCAAAAATCCAGGCTGTCTGGTTGATCCCAATAGTGCAGACTATATGTCATTGTTGGCCGGATCGTGTGACTCGTTGCTGGGAATCAGAAATCCAACAGCTGCAAGGAAATTTTAGATTCATGTGAGTTTGAGCCAAGGTTAAAGAAAAAACAAAAACACTGGAAAGTCAATTTTCTGTAGCAGCAGCTCTGACAATAGTTGTGGCTGCAATCCACAGAGATTTACATTAATGCATCCATTCTAATATGTTGTTTCTATAGTGACAGCTATACAGGACTTGCATGGTGGACGCTCCACAAAATTGAAGACTAATAATAAATGGCCTTTAAAAGTGTGCTGTTATTTAACAACAAAAAAAGTATAACATATGGCCAAGCTTTCTGTAAGGAGGCTTCAGCCCTTCTGATACCAACACCCATGCCATATTATACACACACACACACACACACACACACACACACACACACACACACACTCCTGATCAAAATCTTAAGACCAGGGAAAATATTACAAGTATTCACATTTCGCACTGGTGGATTGTAACGTTTATGCTGCTATAAATACTTATTACTGTTATTACTTATTACTGCTACTCTTATGTTTACACTATTTCAGCTACTTATACTCTTGTAATATTTGCACTATTGTCACTAGGTCACTATTAAACAGAACTGCGTACTGATCGGCGCTGTAGTCATTGTACTGTCTTGTTCCGTCTTGTGCTGTCTGCACATGTTTGCACTTGTGCACTTTATGTATAAATTATGTAGTCCCTGTAGTTCTGTGTTGTTTTGTGTCGTCTTATTTAGCACCTTAGTCCTGGAGAAACACTGTTTCATTTCACTATGTATGTGTATATGATTGAAATGACTATAAACTCCACTTGAACTTGAACCTTCTTCCAGTCGATGTCAGAAACTGGTAGATGGCTACAAGAAACATCTCACTGAGGTTATTTCAGCCAAAGGGAGAAAGACTAGCTATTAGGGCTTGGGTTTCCTAACTTTTTCCTCAGTTGAAATACTCATTTTTGTTTGTTACATTTTAGTCTCCTACCATGTGTTTTGATAGGAGAGCAACATGAAATCTGCATCAAAGCAGAAAGAATACTTCTTTAACAGTATAAATAATGTAGTTTTTATTTTATGAGTTAAATAATAAAATAGTTGAAGCATAGTTTATGGTTGTTGTTACTATTAGGAATTATTTTTACCTGAAATATACTCACCAGCTGTGGCAAAATTTTCTCAACATGTTCCAAATCCACACCAAGACAGTCTTCATTCTCTGCCTGCTTTATTGCTCTGCGTGTTGCTTCTGAAATGTTAAGGGAAAAACATTGAGGTCTGATGGTATGACAAGACACCATCTTGAAAAACTAGCATAATACTATTAACCTCATATAAACTAAAAACACAACCACTGAAGCTTATTATTCAGCACTTTCTTATTCAGATCTTCCACCCTAAAAACATTCCTCTAGTGGTGCCGGTTAATGGTGAACAGCCTGTTTGAGTTTAAATGCAGTTTTTAATAAATTGCCAATCTGTTTTTTTTTTTTTGTCTCTTGCTTCTTTTTCTTCTTTTGACATTTTGAAGCAGTTCTTATAACCTGGTTATGATCCACCAGCGCGAAATGCGAATACTTGGAATGTTTCTCCCGGTCTTAAGATTTTGTTCAGGAGTGTATACACACACACACACACACACACACACACACACACACACACACACACACACACCTGTTAAAATGGCAGGTTTTTGTGATCTAAAAAATTAAACCAAGATAAATAATTTCAATGTGAAATTACAACATATAAATAAATAAATAAAAACTCTTGGATTTGGCATTTATTACCGACCTAACCAAGCTGTTGAATGAGCTAAATTTAGTGCTGCTAGGCAAAGACAAATGTGTGCTGGACATGATCAGCTCAGTGAATGCTTTCAAACAAAAACTGGAGTTGCTGTCCTCCAAGCTGTAGTATCACGACTGAACATCCAAAACATGTCATCAGAACTGGAAAAGCAAGGAGCATTTTGAACACAACTCAATTGCAGGCGGTACATTAAGCAAATTCAGAACATGCTATCAAATTTTGAACAGGGTCTCTGGGTCAGGTTTCTCTGGGTCCAGACGAGTTCAATGACATCAATTTCTGCCGCTTCAGATTTTCCTCCATCTTGGATTTTGTCAAACACTGGTTTTTTTGCTATTCCTCCTACTAATTTTGCCATCATCACCAAATTTGGCACATCATCTTCAGAGTAAGCCTCACAAAAGTTATCAAAAGAATCTGAATTACTCCAAATAGTCACCCATAATGGGCCAATGAATCTGACAGCAACGTCACCAAACAGGAACTGAGGCTGTATCTCTGTAATGAGTTTGCGCACTGATACAAAACTTGGCAGGCATCTTCAGGACCATGACCTGAACTTATGAAACAAATTTCATGAAGGCACCACCTACTAGTCAAAAGTTACAATAACATGCTAAAAATGCTTACATCAACAATGCTTTTTACATCAAATACTCCTCTTCCAAATATTGTGCAATCTTCCCCAAATTTGGCTCACAACATATTGAGACCTGTCTAAACTTGCACTAAATAAAAAAAGGCCCAGACTTATGAGAAAAAACATAAATCCATTAGATGTTTTTAAATTTCAAGAAGAAATTTTTTTTTTTTTTACATCAGAGCAATAGCAAACATGAGCAAAGGTCAAAGTAGCAAAAGACAACTCCTCAGGTCACAATACTGGCATCTGCAACAGCAATGCCACCCTGCTGCCCATTTGTTCATCTAGACTTTTCCTCCTACAGTCAGAGAATTCCACCACTGTCTGTGGTCAAAACATACGCTACAAGTTACTCTTGAATTCCTTTGCTTGAAGTTGTGGTTCTGCTTTCCTGTGATTTCTTAAGCAACAATTGTAGTGTGTCTGTGAATGTGCAGCTCACCAAGTCTGGGTGCTTGGCCCCTGAAAGTAGTGCCTGCAGCTTTAATTCTAAATATTCTTACTAAAGTTTACCACAAAAAAAAAACAAAAAAAAAAAAAAAACAACCCACCAAAAACATTTGCTTTGAAATAAAGTGTTATGTTTCTGTAATGACAGAATTGGTGAACACTTACCAAAATGTGAAGCTTATAAATTAACAATCTCATTTAGTAAATACACATATGAAGTGTTAAAATCTTTTTTTAACAATCCACTTTACTATTTTTGGTCAAATGATTATCAGTTATCAGTCTTCATAACATAACACCATATTTTTCAGACATAACTGTTTGTGTTTCAAAGCTAAAGACATCAAATAAATAATCTTCAAAATTACATTTCATATATGATAGGAATTCAATTTTAAATTTATGAAAATGAGCGAAAATAGTTTGTTGGATTAGATTGAAACAATTACGCAAAATAAAATTATAGCAGTAAATATTTAGCAATAATTCTAATTTAAGATGGGTTACATTTGCTCTCTCTAACGGAAAACCAAAACCGACCTACCGATAACGAAAATTCTCAGCATCTCAGCCATGAGACTGACGGCATCATTGCTGACTGTTCATAAAAATAGAAAAATAACGAGATTATTTGTTAGTTAGGTCATAGAATGGACTAGCTAGCTAAATTAGCTAATTTACCATGTTATGAAATTGTCTTTTAAAATATACTACCATACCTTTAGTTTTGTCGTCCTTGAAGAACAGCATCAAAAGTTTGCTGACGGTTTCCTAAAAAATACAACATACAATATGTTCGTTAAGCTTTTCATCGAGCTATCCATCTTAGCGATTACCAAACATCTAAATGTCACTACGCTGATAAAACAACGTAACACTTTTATGATTTTGACACCATTAACTCTATTAGATAATGGTAACGTTCATTTAAAAATATACCTTTTTGAAAACTACTTCGCGCTCTTGATCAGCCATTGTGATTCCCCGGTCCTATTCCGTCACCTAATCCCGCAACGCATGCGCACACGTTTGATTATGCTTTACGACGCAGCCGTATCTGTACAGCGCCTGTGTGTAATTTTACGACATTCGTGTACATTTTGTGGCATTTCGAAACAAACACCATAATTTTGCGTGTGAGAACGTGTTAGAAAGATGAAAACGTTTGAATTTTTCAAACACTGGGAAAATATCTTAAGGAGAGAGAGTTTGTCCACAAGTGTAGTAAAAGGTTACGAGGTGAAATATCAGCTGAGGGCATGGTTTAACGGTAGTGTATGGGATAGGGTAAGTAGTATAGCACATCTACTGTGTTTGCAGCAAATAAGAGTAAATAAGCAGTAAATAAGCTGAAGTTCAAGTTCATCCTGATTTGGCTGGCTCCTTGAGTACCTTCAGTAACTATTATGAATGGTTCAATCAGAAGGAAAAACATATAAGAAAAAATTGTGTAGGTAAGAGAGAGGAATGTACACGTAAAAATGTTATCGTCTTGTGTTGTAAAGCTCTTGCAGATTTCTAACCTTCTGCAGCTCATTTTCATTCAAATCACAGAACTGAAGAGGGATGTACACATTTAAAAAAATTATATTTGATTTTATTCTAATTTTGATCTAAGATAAGACAACACTTTATTGACACTGTATTTTATTATTCCCAAGGGGAAATAGAGGTGAGATAACACCTATAGTAGAGAACAGACTATATTCAGCGTTGCTTTGCCAATTAAGAACCATAACTTTTGGCTAGTGGCAGTGCTAATGTAATTTACAAAGCAAACAGGTTAACTACCCTTTACCAAATATAGGATTCTCATTGACCTTTAACTTTATAGCAAGTACCATGACAATGAATGTCCAGCATAGAAGGATCTCTACAAAACAATGCAGTTGTTTGATTATGAGCATGTACAAGCAAAGCAGTGTTCATAAACATTTCAAGAAAAATAACATGTACCGAAACTTGTTTTGAGAAAGCAAATTTGACAAACAACGTATTTTGATATTCAGTGCTCAAATGGACTTTTGTTTTAAAAATTTACATTTTTGTATAAAAAAATCCTTCCAAGTAAAAAAATAGGTTAATGATGAAAAAAAATCACCTCTCACCAAATCACAAATAGTATCCATGTTAAAAAAAAACTTTTTTTTTTTTGGCTGCAACTTTACTGGATGACACTGATGAATGAACTCACAGGAAATCTTAACCTTGTTTCTTATAAGGTATTATACAGATATTTATATATATATATACACAAAAAGACTGGAGACCACCCACTTTAAATATAAAACTTTAGCATTTAAATTTTGTAACTTGACGTTTTTGCACATGCGTGGTGGCTTGACTCAAGTCATAAACTGTTAACACATGCATGGTAAAGATCATTATCTAACCTGCGTCTGCTGCCTACATTATGCCACATGGGGTGGATTGGCCGAATACTCCTGAAAATCACAGCCATGTGTGGGCCTTCCCCAAACTGTCGCCACGAAGTTGTAATCACACAATTGTATAGGATGTCTTTGTAGGGTGTAGCACTACAACTTCCCTTCACTGGACCTAAGGGGCCAGCCCAAACAGGTTCCAACAAAAAATTTCCCCTGTGCAAAAAGCAAGGTTCATAAAGACATGGTTAGAGGTTGTCATTACTTTTCCACAACAGTATACCATTAAAGTGAAATTATCCACTGTTCCACAGACATCTTCAGGGTATCCATGTGGTACCATCCACAGTAGTTTCATGGCCAACTTTAGGCTAGCCTTGTGGGGCCAACCTCAGCTGCAGCAAGTGATGTCATTATATATTCCCTAGGGCTGGGTTAAATGTAAATTAATAATTTAAGGTGTTAGTCAATAGGCTTATTGTTAATAGATGCAACCTGTTTTAGAAGTATCATTTAGGGCATTTTTTTCTATATACACCATTATTTAGTGTTGCAACTTGTTTTTTTTTTCCATTTAAAAATAACATTACAATGCTTTTCATGGCATTGGAATGCACAGATTTGTTAGCCAGGACTTCAAGATCAAGTTCCTCAAGCCTAGTGTTCACTAAATAGCTACAGTCCATAAGTATTTGGACAGTTACACAATTTTTGTAAATTTGCCTTTGTACACCACAACAATGGCTTTGAAATGACACAATCAGTATGGGATGTAGACTTTCAGCTTTAATTCAAGGAGTTTAACAAAAAAATAATGCATTAACTGTTTAGGAATTACAGACATTTTCTATGATGAAAGATAGATTATATCTAGTGATGCAGGAAACCCTAACCCTAACCCTAACTCCTTTTCCACTCCTTTTCCTGATTATATTCCAGTGTCTGAGCATTTGAGTTTAGATAAAACTCTAAATTGATTCCTGGCCCATTTCTATTGGCCGGGCATTCGCAGTGATGTACACAGGTTGTGTGTCATGCTGTAAATTTCAGCTGGTGAATCAACTGGCCACCCCAAAAGTGCCATTACGCCTCCTTCCATTGATCGAGGTCCCCTTGAAAGAATTGGTATGGACCTAATCAGGTCATTAGAATAGAGTGAATGAGGGTATCGCTTTGTGTTATTTCAGGTGGACTGTATGTGTTAGTAGGTATTAAGTTGATTCAGCATTTACCATCTGCAAATGGATGGCTTGTTTGAGTTATTTAATCAAATGGTTAAACAATTGATTTGTAATTTCATACAATGAGGACTCTTGGAATTGGAATAGGTGGCTCTAACCAGTATTAATTATGGTACGAGAGATCCTACAAGACTCCACAGGTTCTCCATCTTTTAATTAGTATATGGACACAAGCCTTGTGGCATTTTGGACATTGTTAGAGAAAACTAGGAGGAGGGACCTTCAGAGAGTAAAAACGAAATTCAGTATGTTCTTGACCTGAGAGCAAATCTCCACACATTGGGACTAACACAATCTCTAATGCAATTTTAAACTAAAAAAATTTTTAATCTCTTTCAGAGATAAAGTGCTTATCTGATAGAACACCACATAGAGACTTCCCTGGGGGTGGTTGTAAGCAACTGCCTCTACTGTTTGCCTGAACAAAAAGCAGGTAGTTCCAAAGCAGGTAGTTGAAAAGCAGGTAGTTCCAAAAGTGGCAAGGCAGACAGGTTGGTCTAGGTTTATGTACACTTTAGAAACGTCAGTACGGTGTCTAAAATTGACGTGGATCCAATGCCACGTCACATGGTGGAGGGGGAGGCATGCCCTGTCAGTGGTGGAGGGGGAGGAGTGCCCCGTGCTGTACATCAGCAGGAAGCTCTAGGTGGGGGAAAGTAGGTATAACAATCAAGAAAAAGTTTGTGGCCATCAAGTGGACAATCCTCAACCTCTTATACTACTTATATCTACTTCTTTTTGTCTACATACAGGGTCAGGGCTAGGGTTAGGGTTAGGGTTAGGTATTGGCTGAAGTACAATGATTCCCCCCATGGCAAGATTATTGCGTGGTTGAATAGGGAACCAAGGCAAGTGCACGGGCCGGCGCTTGTTAAGCATTGCCATTGTTCCTGTAGCAAACCCCTGCTTGGGGTCTGCTAATTTAACAAATCCAATCGAGTATAACTCGACCAGGCTTTAAGTTGGGAGGTTAGGAGCAGATTTAAACAACCTATATGCATTCTATTCTGTTGAAAGGTCAGGAACTATTTATATGTGTATACATATATGCACACATACACACATATATACACATATACCAACATAAAAAAGGATATAGAAATATTTGGTAATTTTTTAAATTAATTTCTTCTTCTTCTTCTTTTTCTTCTTATTCTTCTTCTTCTTCTTCTTTTTCTTCTTCTTCTTCTTCTTCTTCTTATTATTATTATTATTATTATTTTGGAGTCAATAAGGGATTAATAAGGTTTTTTTTCCTTTTAACAGAGACCTTCTATTATTTTATTATATTAATTACTAAGCTTCAGTTATTATATATTAATTTCTAAGCGTTAGTTACTTGGACAGGTGCGAGAGAGGCAAGGATAAGGTAAGGGCTATTAGTATTATTTTTGTCCTTATTGTTATTAATACCCTTTTATTATTCACTAGGCAGGGACCTTTTCTTTATTTTATTATATTAAATATTATTATATATTAGTTACTTGGGCAGATGTGAGAGAGGCAAGGATAAGGTAAGGGCTGTTGGTATTATTGTTCCCCTTTTATTATTTG